>CAKALU010049340.1:733-15916 GCA_916700995.1 Hozukius guyotensis
TTGGAGTCATGTCCGTTATTCACTCTCCTTTTAGCTCTGGTTTGGTCTCCACCAACTCCTGAAAAAAAACATCTTTTGAGCTGCTAAATGTTCACCAGCTAGTTTCCAGCTGTGTCTGTCTGCTGTTTGGGGCTGAGCAGGTAGTGAACAGTGGCTTCATCAGCTGCCTGCTGGAAACCAGATTAATGAGATTAGCGAACCAAAACAGCAAACTGTCCGTAAAACCAAAACAATGAGCTAAAAGAGGCTAAAAAGCTCTGTAGTGATGAGGAAAAACTGCACAGTCGGGTAATAATACTCAGCTTTAACCTCTCGTACCAACAAATTGCATCAAAATATAAAATCTTTGAATGGTTCTGCTACTTTTAGTCTGTTTTTAAATGAAGAGCTGATGTTCCAGTGTTTGAAGCTAACATCCACGTGTTGTTGTTGTTGTGTGCAGACTGCAGTAACACTGACGTGCCCATGATGTGGATCTTCCCGTATTTCTTTGAGCCTCGCATCCTGGAGTGTCTCCCCTCGCTCACCATGCTGGACTACCAGGTATACAGGCAGCGCGTCAACAGGTAGCTGTTGATTAATACAGACTGCATTAGCAGACAAAACATGGATGAAAACAGCTTTAGAGCTTTACTGTCTGGAATGGTGTAGTATAGTACCTTTGTGGTACAGTGATCCTAGATCAGTATTGACTGTAGAAGAAGTTTTAACAGTGTTGTAGCTTCTATATAGAGAGTTAGCTGTATAATTGTTAGGTGTAAATGTTATTAGACTCTAAAAGTAACTAACAGGCTGCTTCTTTAAAGCATTACTCTATCACTGGACCCACCATGTCTCCTAGTGGACTCTAAACAATGTAGTCAATATCTGGTTTGTTTTCCAGGTGGACTATGACAACCATCCTCTGTATAAACACGGGAAGACGGGCAGGAAGCAGTCTCCTGTCAGACTCTTCACTAACATTCCACCCCGAGATGTCGTCCTGCCCAAAGAGGAAGGCTACAGGTATCAACACACCGACTGGGCATTTTTTTGTAAATACATCTGAGAACTAGATTTTAGAAAGTAGAATTTTCACTTGCATTTACTGATTTTCCAAGAGTGCATGAATCTACTTTTAGGAGCATATCCTTTGGTATTAAAATGATGTATCGTTGGTACTTTTTTATTACTGTGTTAGTTCAATACCAGTAGATTCAATTGCAATACACCTTTTCCATTCCTTACTTTGAAGAATATAAACACTTTTTTTCGTAGCTCTTCTTTTGTTTATGGAACAAAAGAGTAAACCGTGTTAAAGGTTGTTATAACAAACTACAAGAACTTAAATGAAATAAGCAAGTTAGCGTAAGTTATGATGACTTCCTGTAATTCAGGAGGTACGTCATCAAAGAATCTATAAATAATCCTGACGGAGCATTCGATGCCAACTTTCACTACTCCATATTAGGGACACATTTCAGATGGAACTATGTCCTGCTGTAAGAAGCATATCAGTTATTTGAAGTTGTGTTAAAAAGGTCTTCTTCTCTCTTCCTTTCAGATTTTGCTCCGTGTGTCAGAGATTCGTCGTGTCCCTCAACAAGCACTGTGCTAAATGCAACGTCTGCCCGTCCAAGGTGTGAAACCACAACTACATCCATTGTATTTACTCTAATTAAGGCACATGTTACAACTTGTGCTTTCTCTCTCTCTGTGTCTCCAGGACGGCCGAGAATGGAGGCATTGTTCTACGTGTGAGAAATGTGTGAAACCATGTACGTAACTATTTGTCGAGACTAGCAAAAGTCTTCACCTCACTACTTTACCTTTTGTCTCGTATTAATGTGCGTATTTATTGAATTGTCTTCCCTCTAAAGCTTGGAAACACTGCCAGCCCTGTGGTCGCTGTGCCCTCCCAGACCACCCGTGTGGACGTGGCGAAGGGAAAGAGGGCTGCTTCAACTGTGGCAGCGTGGAGCACAAACGCAAAGGGTGCCCTCTCAAAGACGCACACAGGATCAAGTGAGTTGACACAAAGTGTCCCCCTACATCACTGCGCCAATGAGATTCAATATTTGCACATATTAACTTGTTCTTCTGCATCTGTGTTTCGCCCCTCCAGTCGTCGGTTCAATGCAAAGAGTGGAAGCAAAAATGTATCCCGTCGTCCCCTCTGGAAGCCTAAAGCTAAGAGGAAGTCTGGAGCAGCTCGCAGAGCCAAGAAGCTGACTGCCCAGTCTAAGTGACTCAGCATTCATGTAGTCTCTTGTCAGCTATGCAAACACAAGCAAAGAGTCATTTGATTTCAACTCACATGCTGTTAACAGTGTTTTAGTACAATAAAAAGTACCATAAAAAGAGAATTTGCCTTTTTTTTTTTTTATTAAAATGCATAAACACCCAAAATTGGTATTTATTCTGTATATGGCAGCCTTTTTCATCTTAAATGTTCAAAATTCAATATCCAGAGCATTACTATATCATCATCAACTATTGTCTATGTAAAGATATAGAGTAATGTCTACCTGAGTCTATGATATCAGCATTAATTTACACTGCTCAAAAAAACTAAGGGAACACTTAATCATTACAGTATAACACCAAGTCAGTTAAACTTCAGGGATATCAATCACAAGTGATTGTGAATCACTTTCACCTGCTTCGGTGCAAATGAAAGTGACAACAGGTGCGATGGAGAGGCAATAGAAAAGGGAATGGTTTTGCATGTGGTGGCCACAGACAATTGCTCTCTCCTCATCCTTCCTGATGGATTCTTCTCTATAGTTTTGTGTTCTGCTAGTGTCCTTGTCACTACTTGTAGCATGAGACGGTACCTGCAGCCCAATCGGGTTGCACAGGTAGTCCAGCTCCTCCAGAATGGCACATCCATACGTGCATTGTCGCAAGAAGGTTTGCTGTGTCTCTACAACACAGTCTCAAGAGCACGGAGGAGATATCAGGAGACTGGTCGTTACACAAGGAGGGCTGGACAGAGCCGTAGAAGGGCATCAACCCAGCAGCAGGACCGCTATCTGCTCCTTTGTGTGAGGAGGAACAGGAGTAAGTTCTGTAATTTCCCAAATACAGTTTGAATGTTTTAATACTGCACTGTAGTCCACTCATACAGAGCAGTGTGCTATATCAAAGGGGATATATCATGCTCATTTCCAGGTTCATACTCGTACTTTGGGTTTATACTAGAACATGTTTTGCTTTAATGTTAAAAAAAACAACATTATTTTTCTCATGCTGTCCGTCTTAATATACCTGTATTCACCCTCTCTCTGAAACGCTCCGTTTTAGCGCCTGTCTCTTTAAGACCCCCTCCTGAAAAAGCCCAGTCTGCTCTGATTGGCTGGTGGAAAAAATATGGTGCACCTTTGCAAAGGTAGTTCTCAAGCTGTGGACGATGTATTCTAATGAGCCAAATCTGAATGGCTTGTTGAATCACATGTGTTCTGATCTAGAAAGCCCACAAAAAACTGACTGGGTTGTCTTATTTCACAGTTTGTGAGCTTGCAGACACTCCAAATAATTAGATGTATGAGCACAAGCTCTGAGAAAGTGAGTTTTTCATGATATGTCCTCTTTAAGCAGTTGCCCTGGACAGATACTGTAGACTGGTTATTAATCAGCAGGCTGGTTTATATAGCTTTTTCCTTTCCTTGTCTCGTACGGTATATTCCAGACTCCGCACTCAAAATGTCCTCAAGATTCATGTTTTTGAACTGAAACGTGACCCGACCACAAGACATGAGGCCAAAACCAGCATCCAGGGAGTTCAGCTTTGGCCACATGATGGCGGTATTACTCAGCTCTACTCTCATTATCTTGCCATATTGTTGTTTACAGGAGTCTGACAGATAAACTGTTTTACTGGGGAGCCATGGGTACATGTTCAACAAATATGTCTCCGTGTGCTAGACATTCATTTCCTCTAAGTGTGACAGTCCCACGGTGCGTGACCACGCATACAAGCACACACTGTGTGTATGACAGCTTCCAGTGGAACAGGGGGGTGTCATATAAACTAGACAGATAGGTATACAGTACATCCTGCCAGAATCATGTTCTGTGTATGTTTATGGTGATGATGGTGAAAAAGACAGATTGATCCTGAGTCACACAGTCTGAGCGCTGAAGGCAACCAGACACAGGAACACTTCCCCCCCCTCACTGTGGATGTATACACTGACTGATTCGGAAGGTGACATGAGCTCTTGCTGGTACAGTATGTTGATGTCCAGCACTGCACAGTCTTTTTCTGGTCTTTTTCTTTAGAAATGTCAACACACTTCCGGGTATGGAGGCTTACTTATCGCAAGCCTCTTGGCCAAAACAGTGTACGTTATGCTTTTACATGTTAAGATGTGTCTTAATGTGCTCAAAACTGGAAGCAACTACTTGTCCGAGATAATACCGCCCTTCTATCTGTATCCAAACTATTATCTGAATAACCTCTTTTTTAATTCAAATTTCTATTGTTATTATTACTCATACTCATTGATACATTTAGCCAAATCTTGTGGCAGATGGAGTTTGATGCAGCAGAAAGCTCTGGAAGAAATCTAGTAGGCTAGTATGTGGACATTAACTTAAAGGGGACCTATTATGCTTTTTCCCTTTCCTTTAGTGTGTTATATAGTTTTTGTACATGTTAAAGGTCTGCAAAGTTACAAAGTCCAAAGGGAGTCACTCTCCTCCACAGAAACACTGCTCCTGAACTGCCTGAAACGCCTTGATTGAAGACCTGCCTTTTCTTCCGTAACGTGATGATGTCACAAAGTAACACATTTGCTTAACAGCAATGTTGGCACGCCCTCAAACAAAGAGCGGAGTCTGAAGAGTTTGGTTTACTTGACCGATCACAACAGTGGGCCAGCTGACCAAGACCAGAGAGTGAAAAGAGGAGCTGCAGCACAGCTGGTATGAGAAAAGTAAAGCCTTTTTTGAACATTAAAGAATGGAAATACAAGTATGCACCTGAGCATAATAGGTCCTCTTTAAGAACTTTTCCATCTGGCCAAAAAAGAACTGTCAGGCTCAGGGAAAAATAGATGATATAAAGGTTATAGGCAGGATGGAAATGAAAGAATTATTCATCTCTTAAGTGCATAATGTTATACTATATACCAAGGTTTTAACAGGCTACAGATTCATCAGCCCTTAGTGGTGAACCTGGCATGGACCGTCCACAGCAACAAATCACAGTTTCCTCAGTGGAGACTGACACCTGAACAGGTACAACTGTCATGGAAGAGGCCACATGACTACATGTGTTAACAACGCAGCTGTTAACATACAGATTGGCAGCTGCAGGGAACTACAGTATATACATCAAGCTGCACACCGCCCTCATACCAATGATACACAGTGCATACAGAAAGTATGGGGACAGTGGTATGTTTTCCATTGTTTTGGTTCTAATATAGCTTAAGGGTGTTTTGGGTGCTCATAGCCCCTTTATACATGTTTAGTTCTTGGGGAACTATTAAAAGTTCTATCATCTCTATAGGGGTCATAGGATGTGCATGTAAACACCCTCACACTGGAGTACAGAGCCTAAACAACAGAAAATGCATTAGTTTTGTAATACTTTAGTTTTTAATACTCTGTAGAGCAGACGTGCAACACATAAGAAATATATGTTTTTATTTAATTTTCTAAATTCAAATGAATGATAATGTAGCTCTGTGTCTGCCGGATGTGTAAATAGGCACTGGTTTACTAAATTATTATCCATAACAACTTTATAAGCAATAACGCAACACTCTAACTAACGAAGTGAAGTTACCGAAGTCACTAGAACAGCTTTAAGTTTTTGGGAAATCAGAAATTCAGCAAAGTAATCAAGAGAAAAATAAGAAAGAACAAGTGAGAGAAAAATAAGAAAAAGGAAGGAAACCAAAGCAGGAAATTCAGGCAGAAAGGGGCGCGAGGCCAGCAGAGCTGAAAGAAGCTGAGCTCTGATGTGAGATGCAAATGCTGAGCAGGCAGAGAAAAGCTCCGGATGTGTCAGCCTTCCTCTCTCTATGAAATGGAAATGAGCACGGAGAGATGGAGAACAGGGAACAGTCTAATTAGATATAAGATAAAATGTGGAAGAATGGAGCTTTTTCTCTCTCTGTTCCAATGAATGTGATATTCACACATCAAAACACTATTCCACAGTGGGAAGGGTATAATGCAGGTGTATGGAATGGAAAGACAAAGGGCAGGTGGTGGTGTTTATAGAGATGAAAAGAGACCAACACACACTAAAAATGCAGCACAAGTGCCCTCTTGGATGCCACTACAGTAGATAACATTTAAACATGCCCTTTACGGTGGCCCAATGTGTCCTCTAGGGTGCCCTTCCAGTGGAGAAAACACGATGCACTGTCATATACAGTATGATGTTGATATATGCAGCTGATGCCCTTTTATTTTTTCGCTGTTCGAATGTATTTGTCGCTACAAAAATTTGCAGCAAGGGCACCAAAGGTCATGTGACAAGAATTAACCAATCACCTCTACAGGTCTTGCTTCGCCCTTTCCGTCCAACGACATCGGACCAACATCCGGTTGAAAGGTCAACCAAACTTTCCACTGACAAGTTGAGCAGTAAAGCTACTGTGAGGGATTTATGGTGCTGGAAATCCATTTATCTTTGTTTTGACTTTGTTTAATTTAGTCAGTGAGGCTTACTGTTAAATTACCAGATTAGGCAACAAAACTACTTAGGTTTAGGAAAAAATCGACTTGGTTAGGATTAGGCAACAAAACTACTTAGTTAGTCTTTGGAAAAAATCCACTAGGTTAGGATTAGGCAACAAAACTACTTAATCAGGTTTAGGAAAAAATCGACTTGGTTAGGATTAGGCAACAAAACTACTTAATCAGGTTTAGGAAAAAATCGACTAGGTTAGGATTAGGCAACAAAACTACTTAATCAGGTTTAGGAAAAAATCGACTAGGTTAGGATTAGGCAACAAAACTACTTAATCAGGTTTAGGAAAAAATCGACTAGGTTAGGATTAGGCAACAAAACTACTTAATCAGGTTTAGGAAAAAATCGACTTGGTTAGGATTAGGCAACAAAACTACTTAATCAGGTTTAGGAAAAAATTGATTTGGTTAGGATTATGCAAAAAAACTACTTAATCAGGTTTAGGAAAAAATCTATTTGGTTAGGATTAGGCAACAAGTATACTTAGTTAGGTTTAGGAAAAGATTGTGGTTTGGCTTAAAATAACTCCGGAAGTGGCGTATTTTACATGACAAATAAATCAACGTTGACCTCTGGTGTCACACATGACATGAACGCCGGTCTCCTGGGCGAAAGTCTGGTGTTTTTCTATCCACCCATCCACCCTAACCTCCTCCCTACGCGGCATTTTCCGCTATTTATATTTCCTGGTTCGCGATTACATGAATCACACACAAATTGATTTTGTGGGATACACATGAATTACAGTAGGTATAGCTACAAACACTGTATGAGACCAGCCTGCCACAATCTTAACCCTTAACTATACCACAGCTATCATGCACAGATGTTGTAGAAGGCAGGAATGTTAAAAAAAATATTAACATTGAACGTAATCCAGTTTTGCAGAATTGGCCGATCTCAACGTTCTTGTCTGTCAAGAGATGTGACAGGGACACTTCAAATAGCACATCACACCTTCGGCATTTGAAATGGGTCAATACAGGTTATTAAAGAGAATGGGTCAAAGAGAGCAGCTGTTTTTATTCCTGCTGAACTATAGCGGCGTTTTTGTAAAGGAGCTGAATGGAGCCGAGCTGAAAGAGGGGGTTGTTGGTTCTATTCCCATCCTGTCTGAGCCTTCACTGACCTTTTGAAGCAGCTTGTTTTCATCTGCTTTACTCTGCTGAGAACAAAGACAGAGTGTACCCACCCACCGCAGCAGGTGGCCACACGCACACACACAGACACACCTGCGGACACTTACGCACTTGAAAGCAGGAGTACATGGATGCACATCAGTAACACACATGCGTATAGCCCTGCCACTCCATTACACACAGAGAAAAAATGCAGATCCAAACACACACACACACGTTTGCTCTAAAGAGACAGAGACCTGAGCATGCTTTGTCCTGTTGGACTGTTTGGTGTCTGTCACAGGACCTATTCAGTCGGTAGGACGCTGCCAGCTGTTCTATAGTCTCTGCAGCACTGTACAGACAAGCTATAAAAGACGTTTAGTCCAAAGCCCTTGTAACTTAATTTCACTTTGACTCTATTTATAGTATATAAATACTGTGAAAGTATCGAAACGCTCAATCCACAGGGAAATACACACAGCCCGTATTCAGAAACTGCATTTGAAACAAGCTGTCAGGATTTCTGTCCATTTGTGATGTCACAAATATACAATATTTAGACCCTTTACTCAGATTTAAACGTAAACATTCTAAATGTGTCCCAGTTTATTCCTGGTTGCAGTGTATGTGAATGTTATCAGCTGACAGGAAGTACACATGGACCCAAGAAGTTGCCTAGCAACGCAATTCTGTTGCATTTCATCGTAATTCCGTCGAAATCTAAAACAGAGCGTTTCAGACAGAGGGTAAATACAGGCATATTCAAGCTGACAGTATGAGGAAAATAAAGGTTTTTTTTGGACATTAAAGCATGTAAACATGTTCTAGTAGAAACACAAAATACAAGTATGAACCTGAAAATGAGCATTATATGGGACCTTTAAGCTAGCCTATAGCTCTGCCTTGGTTTCTCTCAACTCCTGAGAAAATCTCTCGCTCGAGCTTCTCTAAATGCTCCACCTGTTCACCAGCTAGTCTCTACAGTCTTGGTCATACTCGCGCGGAGCATGATGGTGCGGGCCTTGGGCCTGGAACTATACGAGCACACATAAAGGCGTTTATGCTCAACATATTCTCTGAAACGCCAGAGGGCGTACAAACACAACATTCTGCGGAGAAGCGAGAAGTCATCGAGTGTTTTGCCGCGGATCAAACGTACAACTCCTTAATGCCGAGGAGGAGTTGCAATTAACTGTAAGCTCATATTTCATATCAAATATTCATGGACATGCTTGTGAAGGATATGCAAATGTAGATTGAAAGGTTGAATATCCTGAAAACAATTTGATTTGGCTGCAAAATAAATGCAGATTTCTAAAATATCCTATTTTAAAAGCGAATTGGCTGTCTTTCTGAAAATCTATCAACAACAGCTGTCAGTGTGCTGACTTGACTATGGCTTGCCCCAAACTGCATGTGATTATCATAAAGTGGGCATGTCTGTAAAGGGGAGACTCGTGGGTACCCATAGAACCCATTTTCATTCACATATCTGGAGGTCAGAGGTCAAGTGACCCCTTTGAAAATGGCCATGACAGTTTTTCCTTGCCAATATGTCATCATCATTCTTGGAAAAATAAAGCAGTCAAGAGCTGATCTGCCAAAGTCATGCAAGTATCCAAAATCCTGTCATGTGAAATGAGGAGAATGAAAGACAGTGAGTAGGGGGAACAGGGGTTTCCCAGTCCAGACTGCCTCCCTTCAGGCCTGCACAGTCTGCTGGAGAGGAGGAGGAGGAGGAGAAAGGGAGGAAAAAAGGGGGAAGATTGGAGTGAGAGTGGTGTATCACTGAAGGTCCCCAGTGTGGCACACAGGGAGCAATTACTATGAGCCCGTCTCTGCTTCCCGTACTCACTTTCTAACACTCACTTTTATTTTCTCTTTCCCCTCCAGTTCCAAAAAAGGATACCGCTAAATCCAGGCACAGGGTGGGTGGGGGGTAAAAACCAGAGGGGAGAAGAACCAGAAGAGGAAACCCCCTTGTTGGACTCCCATGTGCATGAGAGCGTATGTTGAAGCTCCAGAGGTTTGTCAGCTGAGCCAGAGGACTTCTTTCTAATGCAATGGGGTGAGTATGATACTAGAGGATGGGGTCTACCGAATAGACAGACCGCAACCACAACTATGCCTGATAGAGTTTCCCGTGTGTGTGTGTTTAAGTTTCACTGTGTGTGTGTGTGAGAGAGAGAGTGATGAAGCCTGGAAAGTTTTCTGCTTTTTTTGAAGGAGGAGGACGAGTTTGTGTGTGATGCTGGACTGTAACGAAGCTCAGACTGACAGACTGTGTGTGTGTTTTATTTGAGCAGACCTGTTACTATAATTGACTACATAATGGAAGAATTTGAATGTAATTCCTTCTGAGTGAGACTGTTACACTGCACTGAGAGAAAAGTGGTGCTGGCATGTACAAAAAAAACACACAACTTAAGAGGACTGCTGTCTCAAAGGGGGGATTTGAAGTCCTGGCAGAAAAGTTCCAAGTCAGCCTTGTTTTTTCCCTCCATTTGTGTCCGAACTGTTTATCCTCCAGCTTCATTAAAATAAATGTGAGGCTGAGCGTGTCAACTCTCACACAACCTCAGAGGATTTTTTTTTACCGTGTCATTGTTGCCGCCCACGGAGACATAAATAAACACATGCCGTCACTTTACAAAAAAATAAAAAAGTCGGCACAGATCCCACAGTCCGGCGTCGTGCAGCACCAGTCCCACAGAGGTCATGGGACTTGTGGGCTGAATCTGAACCGGTTCCGGGAATTTGGGGGGACGGAGTTTGAAAGCAGCCAGGAAATCTCACCTTTGACCCCGTTTTTGAGCGTGTATTTATTGTGATTGGGAAGCGGAGAACTTGGCTTGTCGACTGGTCAGTTTTTCATTTGGATTATGTGTGTTTTCTGTCTTCTGTCCCCTGTGCTTTCAGTTTCCTTTTCACCTTTTTCAAGATCAAATTCTCTCTTTCTTACACAACTACGCTCACAAAAAAAAACAGCAGTTCTTCCCCATGTTTTTCCCCCACTGAGCTCAGGATTCTTGACATTTTTTTCCTCTTATCTTCTAAAACAGCTCATCAGTTCTCTTAGCTTATCAGCGAGAGGTCAGCATCAGCTGTTTGGCTACCTGAGCCGAGGATGAGTTTGTTCTGACTATATAAGGCCTCATGTCTCCTCTCCTCTCCTCTGGGCTCGCTCCTCGTTCTGCATTCTGGCCTCCTTGACAGTGGAAATATCTCAAGGGGTCTTTCTGCTTTGTTTTTCACCACACAGCATCAGCGATGTTTATCCGCAGACTTTTTTAAATGATGTGGGAAGTGGATGGGATGAAGCACGTTAAGGGGTGGTTTATCTCTGAGCATTGATGTGTGCACGGTGGAGGAATTAAAGGTTTGGTGGGAAATGAAGCAAAGTGGAAACTGTCTTAGCTGCTAAACCCTGTGGAACGTGTTATTGGTATACTTCATTAGGACATCAAGAGGTCAACAGCTTAGTTGGAATTTTGCTTTTTAAGGTTGACTGAAAGCTCTGCAATTAGTGACAAAATCACACTTTAACTCCCTGCTTATGGCTTAAAACTGCAAACCCACAGAGAATTATCGCCCAACTCGTTAGGATCTTTCAGCTCATTATTTTGGGAACTGCAGAGTTGGTGATAATTCTCTGTGGGTTCATCACACACACACACACACACACATACTGTACACGATTGCGATTTTTAGGTTGTAGAGGGCTCAGTTTTAAAGCTAGAGTGAAGATACTGGTATCATATGAAACTAGAAAAACCTAAAGAATCCATTGGTACCAACCATGTCATACTAGTGACACTATACTAATAACGCTCCAAACTTACGCTAAATATTGGCGAGGAAAAACTGGCTATTTTCAAAGGGGTCCTTTGACCTCTGACCTCAAGATATGTGAATGAAAATGGGTTCTATGGGTACCCACGAGTCTCCCCTTTACAGACATGCCCACTTTATGATAATCACATGCAGTTTGGGGCAAGTCATAGTCAAGTCAGCACACTGACACACTGACAGCTGTTGTTGCCTGTTGGGCTGCAGTTTGCCATGTTATGATTTGAGCATTGTTTTTTATGCTAAATGCAGTACCTGTGAGGGTTTCTGGACAATATTTGTCATTGTTTTGTGTTGTTAATTGTTTTTCAGTAATAAATATATACATACATTTGCATAAAGCAGCATATTTGCCCACTCCCATGTTGATAAGAGCATTAAATACTTGACAAATCTCCCTTTAAGGTACATTTTGAACAGATAAAAAATGTGTTATTAATTTGCGATTAATCATGAATAAATATTTGAATCAATTGACAACCCTAATATACATATACACATACCAAATGGTAGCTATGGCCCTGGTTTTGTATTGTGTTTGATGTGAAATAAATCTGTTTGCCACAACGTCAGCCATAACAACTTTATAAGCTGATAAAGTCGGAAAAATCAATGAATGCAGCTTTAAACTGGTAGCAAGTTCTTTGATAAAACGTTACCTTTGGCATTTCAAACATCCGTCCATTACAAACACACTGGTCTGTTGTTGCAGTCACTGAGGCTGTGCTACATTTCTAACCCTGATTTGGATATAAACACTGTGGACGGTCATGTCTGTTTATAGTGAGATATATTTGCTCTAGCGGGAGAGAAAACCCTTTTGGGTGTAACGGTTTGATTAATGGCCCTGCTCTTCGGCTGGATTTGGATTAGGGCCCGCGAGTCCCGCTTGGAAGTTATTACTTTATAATGGGAACATGTAAGCAAAAGGCCATGTGCTTTTCATCACTCCAGGAACGACAATTGCATAACGAAAAAAAGTAAGATCAAAGATGAACATACGCTATGTGATGTTTGGAGATGAGCAAGTGTCGGTGTAAATCAGGGTTTTTGTTGTTTGGTCCACATCCCTCTATTCTCTCTCACCCCCCCATGCGTTCTCTCTTCTTTTGGTGTGGCTGCAGTCATTTCTGTTGACGTTACGTGAGTCACTTATTCCCTCTGGGGATGACAGTGATGGAGCCAAGTTCCCATTGTGTTCATCCCAAATTTCCATTTGAGGATGTGAGCTATTCCAAGCCATACTTGGTTAAAAATAAACCTCGAAAAATGAGATGAGACGTAGGAGAAAAACTGTGATCCAGGGGGAGAGGGCGGAATGAGGTGAACAGATGTGGACAAGCTGTTCTACGCTTCGTTTAAACTCATCTAGATATCTGCCCAACGTTGCAGGCTGGACTAGAAACCACTCAGAAAGTACTGATTTTGCGTCGTGAGATCAATACTCGGATGGACAAAGATTCACGTTTTCATGCCTCTGTTTTCACACCTTAACACCTCTGGCAAGTTCTGACATTGAGTCTCACACGTTCTTACACTGAACAGACCGTGTTCTCCATGGTACCTATCAGGAGCTAGAATAGCAGGACAGATCCTGACCAGCTGGCTATGTGTAGAATCTAGGACACGTTTCCGCCGCAGAGGTGAAGTGTCAGCCAGCCGGCACCTCGGCGTTTACGTGAAATGTATTCAACAAAACTGTGAATGGAGTGAGAATAAACAGAATCAGGTCCACAAGAGGAAGGTGAATCATGTCATTGCTTATTATGGCCGTGACCAGAGCTGTCTCTTAAATGTTGGAAGATTTACAGTCACACCTGCTGTATACCGTTGATAATAAGTGAGCTCCAGACATGTGCTCAGAAGTTCAAAAGGATAATGTGAAATAGTCACAAAATTTAATCTATTTGATTCGGGCACATAGACACCAATTTCCCTTCTTTTTTTTTCTCGTGGCGCTCAGAATGACTTTCAACAACGTATTTTTTGTGCTTTTTCCTACGAATGTCCAGCAACACGTGACGCACGTGTCAAATTTCCGCTCCAGTCTTTTCAAAATAAAACTACTCAGTTAGGTTTAGGGAAAGATCGACTCGGTTAGGCTGAGGCAACAAACTACTTTGATTGCAGTTTGGTACGTAAGTAAGGTTTGCTAAGTACGGAAGTTACGTGACAAATAAATCAACTTTGACTTGTAGTTTCACACGGGACATGAACAGCGGTCTCCTGGGCAAAAGTTCTTGGGCAAAAGTCTTCTCGGTTCACAATTACGTGGATTACATACAAATTGATTTTGTGCTGACCATCACAAAAAAGATGTGACATTTGATACATATAATTGCTACATTAAATTTCATGACTATTTCACGAACTGCTGCATCTCTTGGTGTGTTCTTACATTGTCATGTTTATGCCCAGCAGAGATTCGGTCCGCTTCATGTGTGCATAGTTTGATTTGTAGAGTAACCTACCCTTTATCCTATTCATTCTTATTCATAAATTCTTCAATACAAATTGCCAAAATAGTTACATAATACCAAAACAGCCAAGTGTTTGAGAGCCCTAGAGACTCAAAATTCTCAAAATTACCATTTTGAGCAGAGAATATTATTAATGAAAACCGAATTTCCCCAGAAATCTGGACACCCCTTTGGAAAGGTATAGAGCCGCAGCGGGCGATGAGTGTAGCAGCAGAGCGTCAGCATCCAGAGCAGACCTCCGCGACAGGTGATGATTATGATGGATACCCAGGACCTGCTTTCCCCCGACACGTTACCCAACACCTACCGCTGGCTATTCATCAGCAGGCTGTTGCATTGGGGCTAACCCAGTTAGCAGAGCAGACCTGGAGCACAGGAGCCCGCCGAGGGAATAGAGCGCACGGGTGTATATTTTCATCTAATAGAATGCTACAGAAATGTGGCTCACAGTGATTTATTCTCTTTCTCATCAAAGCTAACATCTTTTCACTTGTTTATGGAGCCGAGAGTGTGCCACTGAAATAATTACAGGCTTCTACAGAGTTTAATTATAGTCAGTTAATAAATGTGTCAGCTAAAAAGGACTTTTATGAATTGATTAATTACAGAACAAGCAGCAATGAGACACCTTATAAAGTTGTCATAATGAATATGCTAGCAAACAGTTTCCTATTTATTGCTATTTGAAACTCCACAACAATCTAAAAGTAACACACGTTTGACTTAAAGGCACTATTGATAACCTCTAGATGTCTGTCTGCTAGCTATCGAACTATTTTGATTTTTGATTTAATTTACTATTATTATTATTATTATTTAATACACCATGGTTAAACATGCAGTGCAGACCTGTACCTACGCCTTCTAGCAGTGAGAGTAATTACAAAAACACTGAGGAGAGATGCTGGACAGTGCTGGCGAGCTAGCCAGATGTATGGTGGACTGGGACAGCTGGAAGCTCCGCTTGAAAGCCCGTCTGAGGACGACCCAATGACATCAATTCCGATAGTTGTATTATCACTCTTTCCATCCACCACTATTG
>CAKALU010049395.1:788-19017 GCA_916700995.1 Hozukius guyotensis
CTAATGGGGAGAAGTTGAAAGTGGACAGTTTGGCCAGAAGGACCTTATGGTTGACTGTGTCGAAGGCTTTGCGCAGGTCTAAGAACACTGCACCAACAATACCTCCTTTGTCGACCATTGCTCGGACCTTTTCTAAGAAAAGGCAGTTGGCTGTTTCAGTGGAGTAGTTGGCCCTAAAGCCAAACTGCATGGGATGAAGATTAAATTGACTAGTATTCAAGAAAGAGACAAGCTGGAACGATGTCCGTGTTTAAGTGATCAAATGCTCCAGTGACCCATCAGTTGCTATCTTTGTTTGTAACATGGGCACTGCGTCGGTTTTGTGTTATAAACCGTGGTTTTCCTATATTTCTCACTGTATCAAAGTGGGCAGGGTCTGAAATTTACTTTTTTCAGGACGCTGAAATAAAAAACAACAGGTTCTGGACACGTCGTAATTCATGCTGCGTAAAATGCCATAGGCCTGACGGCGTGTCCACACTGGGAATGTCAGGAGCACATGGCGGCTGCAGAACATGTTGTTTTTTATTTCGGCGTCCGTGTTAACAGGTTAACAGTCTTCTAGAGATTCGAGGTGTCACCTATTTTTTAACGCGAGCCGCGCACGACTCACAGCAAAGACAGACAGTTAAAGTGATCATTTGATAGTATATTGACATCATACCAGCTACATTACTACAATTTTGATTTCTAGACATCTGTAGAATATGTCACGGAGAGTGAAGCATTTTTTTCTGTTGACAGAATTCCTTCATTTGTTAACACAAGTATTTTACTCAGAAATATTTGCAGGACAATGTTGTAGAACATGCAGTGAATTGCAGAGCTCCATGAATGAATATACTACAGGGTTTTAATTGTGGATTATTACTATTATTTACAAATTACCACACGTTTCTTAACCTTTTTCTGTCTAAAATAAATATAAATTACATTTATAATTAAATGAAATGGCCATTATGAAAGGCAAACTCTCTGTAGAAAGAAAGGGCTTGCTTAGCTGGTGTGAACACCCGACGCGTGAATCACGCAGCAGTTCAGCGAGGCAGCCGTCAGGCGCTGCTCATGCGGGCGGTGTGGACACGCCATTAGGAAGTGCCCTGAGTATTGTAGCGACAGGGCACAAGCCCACATTTCCCATCATGCCTGCCTAGTCCCGAGTGCTGGACTGAGCAGTTTAAGTTTGCTGTTTAATGTTCCAAAATGCAAAAGCTACTTTTGTTAGTGTTTGTAATGCAATGTGTCTGTTCAGAACATGGTGGCTTATGGTGGTAATTGTGATTTTTGTGCTGGTTTATAGTTTTAACCATGAGTGAGAAGGCTGTTACATTTCTTGAGTACAGCTGTATTATCTTCAGATACACACAAATAGGTGAGGATGAAGAGAAGTGATGGTGACGTGAAGCACGGAAGCTCTCCAGCAAATTGGTTCACAAAAGGGTTCATTCCACGAGACTTTATCAGGGATTAATGTGCTCACGAAACCACCTACTAGTCAAATAAAGTAAAACAGGCAGATATATTCCAGATATGTGGCAGTTGTTTAACCGGGCAGAAGGTAGTGAATGTGGTCGTGTAACTAAAGGAAACAGACAGACACAAACAGACATTTTTCAATTTGTATTTCAGCTTTGGGTTTCCTCAATGACATTATTGGTCTAAAACGATACAAGCCTCAATACGCGCTTCACAGAAAACTTCCTGGATTACTCGACATACGCTCCGAAGCTTCGGCACAGCACCTAACATCACTAGCGAAGAGAGAGAGAGAGAGAGAGAAAAAAAAAATATTTTGATGGTTAAGATCGGAAGCTAGTTTTGATCGATTTCTGATGTGTCATCGAGATCGTGACACCCCTACTTACGACAGAGCAACAAAGCCTGTCGTATTTTAATGGCTCCACCAATTGCAGCCGTCTTCTATCCAAATCTAGACACAGCCACTGCATCATTACTCACAGTTTTTCTCAATCCAGAAGGCTCCAGGATGCGGCTCTTGTATCGGGACACAGCTAAGGACATAAACAGCTGCTTAGGGCCCTGAATGTTTGTTGTCTCAGCTGTCTAAGTGCCAGCTCAGTGTCCTCTTTAGCATGAAGTATCAGAAGTGGCATTAGTACCAGAGGGGGGTAGTACTTCCAGAGAGGTCCTTTCCCAAACCGGTCCCTCCATCACCCTTCACCTCACAGTATCACTCCACATGAACTCACACTCACAGCTGTGGAGGGCGCCGACTAAATTGATGCTTACAATGGAGAGTTTATGTGCGTCCCACTGTTTACCAAACATCACCGTGGATACCGATAGATGACTTGCTTGCCGAGCTGCTGTGACATATCTACTCATTTCTCTACTATACTATACAATACACAGACTTCATGTGTCACAAAATACATCGACGATCCTTTTTCTTTTCATTGCTTAACCCTCTGAGACCCACAATAGACCTGGTGTTGTGTTTTTTATGGGGGGTACAGGGGGTGTTTAAGGGGAGATAACAAGTCAACAGTAGATGCCACATAGAAGTGGTGTAAATCATCTGAAAGCTTTAAATAAATTGTGAGACTGTATAAAGGTTTAGAACATTATGATATATGATGACCATCCCCATGCTCTATTATGTCTCATAAGTTGTTGCAGCAATTTTTGGGTTGATACCATTTGTTACACAGATTTGCTGCTTGATTTGATCATTTTTTACCACTCGAGAATTGATAAAAACAATGAATAATCTCTCCAAAATACCACATTAAGACACCAAGACCTTGAGGAACACCATAGAAAAAGCCATGCTGTGATTTGGTATTAAAACTTTTGACATTTGGAGATTTGCGTGCACATTAGCGCATGCACATACACTTAAAGGTCCCGGCTTGGGGGTTTGAAAATATGGTCACCTTAGCAGCTAATGTAGCCATGAGCTACTGGCATCAAGCAGAGATAAGGAACCAGTTATGGAGGTTTGGTTGTTCCACTTCTTTCTAATTCCACACCTCATGATTTTATTTCATTTTCGAACTTGTAGTCTTCAACGCCGACGGAAGTTGACTCAAGTGGCATCACTCAAGGACATTTATCAGACTTCACACAGCTCCCTCTGGAGCCGACACCTGTACACAGACTTTGATGTGTAAAATCAATGGAATTCCCCTTTGTGGATTCTAACTTTAAGAGCCAAATTAAAATTGTCTTTCTCTCTGTCTGTAGTTTAACTTCATTACACATTACACACCTTATTTCAACTCAACATGAAAAAGCAGTGTAAGAAAACTGTAGCTGTACAAGAGCAAAATAATATTTAACAAAGCAGCAGGACACAGAGTAAAGCTCCATTGATCAATATATTCTATATTCACAGTGTGTCACGGTGTCTTTCAGCCCTTTTGTGTGTGTGTGTGTGTGTGTGTGCGTGTGCAGAGAAGCAATCTCTGCTTCCATCAACCTTGTTTCCATCAGTCAGCTATTTTCAGTGTAAATGCTCTGATAAAGCCACTGTACACCACCGGCCCAACATCAGACAGACACAGTTAGTGACTAGCTGGTGAACATAGTGGAGTATTTAGCAGCTAAGGAGCCAAATATTTTGTTGGTTGAGGCAAATGAAGAGCTAAATGAGAGTGAATACTGGAGTTACATTAATCAGCCATGACCAAAAACACAAATATATGCAGGTATATAATGTGCGAATAAGCAAATGTTTGCTAATACCATTGCCTACTTTGAATAAGGAAGGTTAAACGCGCTTCAGCCGCCTCACGAGGAATAGTAGGCCTGTCCGGTGCTCACGGAGTAGGGCAATCTTGTAACAGGAGAGACTTCAGAGAACAGGTCCAAAGCACACTGGAGCACACGGATTTAAGGCAGTCAACTTTATTAAATACTAACGTTTCGACGCCAGCTGTGTCTTTATCAGAGTCAAACCGATCTGAGACTGACATCCACTTAAATAACCTCCCCTAGTTGGGAACTGATTCAGCATAGGCTGGAAAAAATGGGGAGGGAACAATAGGCTGCGTTTAGGCAGGTTAAACAATCATACATCATATAATAATAATAAAAAAAGAGAAGTAGAAGTAAATATATAAATAGCAGTTTCAGTGACTACATCTAGGTACATATGTCAAAAATAACTGTAATAATAGTGATAAATAACGACAAAGATAAATACATCCAACATCCAAATATCAAAAAATGTCTTAAATATCTTAAATGCCAGTGAGCTACAATTAGATGATCAATAGATAAAAGAGACATACATGAGGGGATAAAGAACGTCCCTAACATAGATGATAATCTCGTGTTAAATTCACTGATCCAGAAAGCTTCTCTACGTAGCGATCTATTGATAATATCTCCACCTCTAGGGAATGGTGTAATACGTTCAATATCCCAGAATTTAAGAGTCACAGGAGAGCCATGGCTACACTGAATATAATGACGTACACCATTGCCTACTTTATAAGGTGAAGATGATGGGTCAATGTGTCCAGCTTGTTCTGCTGCCCCCGAGTGGTCGGTAAGATAAATGCAGCTTTAAACTGAAATCCTTCTTTGCTTCCTTATTTCAGAGTAGTGGAGTATTGTAAATCAGCAACAGTGCACATTCCCGGTCAGAAGGTTTTGTATCCCATCTGGTTTGGGATAGGACTATGGTGAACCTTCAATTTGGCAGAAAACTCCTTATGTACTCCTTTTATATTCCTTTTTTTTAAATGTGTTTGCTCTCTCCTGTCTAATACTGTATATCAATGTTGTATCTCAGCTAATGGAGTATGAAAGTGGAAATGAAACAGGATTTCCACTCACTTCCCTTCCCTTCCACAGAGATACAAAGAATTCAAACACACATCATGCAGGCCAAAAGTAACACAGTTGCAGCTGCCAAACGCAGGAAGAACAGCTGGCAAACAAAAGTGCTGACTGTGTGAATGCGTAAATTAATAGGCTTATTATATCACTGTATAATGAAAAGCAGCAGCATGCTAAGCTCACACTGGTGTATCAGCTGCACGGCAGTGATATAAAAGAAAGAAAAGTGGGGCCACTCTGAGCACCACACAGGCAGGTGAAGTCTGCTTTTATGATGCCAAAGGTCATTTTTTCTCCTGACCTTAGTTTTGGTAAGGGCCAGGATGAATCTTGTTTGCATCAGGGGTCAGGATAGGGGTTCATTAGGAAGGGCTGGCAGGTGTACCACCTGTCACCAAGCAGCACTCCACTGAACAGCCCTGCAGATAAAAAAGGAACCCATGGCTATGATTAGTATCACAAAATGCAGTTTAAAAAATAATATGCAAGGTTCAGTTGCCATAACCTGCTTAAATCTATGGCGTAGTGCAGACTCCCTGAAGATCCGGTTGTCATGGACTGACCCGGACCACTTCGCCTCAACGCTCGTTACTATGATGGTCTCAAGTGAACTGCAAAAGCATTTGGGGCTTACAGTACTTTCACAAGATAACAGCATCAAAGTCAGTGTAGCATCAATGTGCATTTGAGAGAACTCCATGGTAGAGAGACAGATAGTCCAACCATGACACCTGTGCTGTATATTTCAATATGTTCTGAGCTGTAATTACCCAGGCTGCTGCATTTTCTGAAAAACCCTTTGCACGCGCGTCTCACGTGGGCAGTGTGGCTGCTCTAACCTGTTAACACGGACGCCGAAATAAAAAAAACAACAGGTAACGCAGCCGCCACGCGCTCCTGACGTTCCCAGTGTGGACAAGGCTTCCGTTACCATGGTGATCTACCCCGGTAAGAAGAAGTGAACCACCGTCGTAGGACTGATGACAAAAGGTTAAACCTGAATTTACCTCACTAACCCCAAATCCTGCTTCCTAGTACAGGCCTCATTAGAGCGAATAATCAAATATGTGTGCAATGGTCAAGTAACATAACACGGTCATGTTAATTATTATAATAATAGTAATTACACAGCATTAGACTCTGGACTGACTCATTAGACTGTTTGGCCCACTGGGCGACAAGCAGAGCCGGCACATTTTTGCTATGTTCAGAGACGTTTCATTGTTATCCCTGGATCAGAGCCCTCTATTATCCAAAGGCTAATAACCGCTTGGCCATGTAGCTGTGTGGCTGCTTTTTTTTATGGGTGTTTATACATTTATCTAGGGTGTTTTTAGCCATTCTGTGTAACTCTTGCATCTCCAAAGATTTTTTTTCAGCTGGTTCAGTTGGTGGTGGTCTGAATACAATATTACTGATTTAGCCTGGACCTACTGTAGAGTCATGGACGATAATGTCAGCAGTTCCATTAAGGAAAACACCATTAATAGTTGTTTTTTTTGTCTTTTTTAATTTACACAGCACTTTTCAAGAGAAATAAAACCGAGCTAATAAAAGCAGGCAAATGCAAAAAAAGACAGAAACACAAACAACTAGAAGAAGAACGCAGACCTCCGCCAAGGCCGTTTCCATATGAATGTAATGCGTGTATCCACCCTGTGGATCGGAACTGCTCCAAAATGGGTTTACCCCTCTGAGACCCGCGATCCCGACCGGCTTTACTGTCTTTCAGAGGCTGTAGCAGGTTCAGTTTTAGAGCTAGAGTGAACATTCAGATATCATATGAAACTAGAAAACCATCTAACCAACTAGAAAAAATCCATTGGTACCAACCATGTTATACTAGCTTGTCGGGAAGGAGTGTGTTATATTTGAATATTTCTGCATACTGGGGTCCCTAAACAGTCTTGGAATTACATCAATTGGGTATCACTGTAAAGCTGAGACTCTTGTGGATCCAATGAGCCCAACTGTATTCATGTGTGATGATGTTGTTAGTCCCCATAGTAGCCTTTTTATTGTATTGAGACCCTTTTTTGAAACATGACATCACTGTATAAAATGACCTGTGGTGACCTCTAAGATAATCACAGCCTCATGAAACTGTACAGCCACAAACTGGAGACCTAGAGCATTCAGAGGATGGATGGCTTTATTAGGTAGATTGACAATAAGGGGGTTTCTGAGCAGTTTCCAAAACAGAAGGGCTCGCCATCCAATCCCCGAAAAATGGAATTTTTGAAGAAATCTCCAAATGTCAAACATTTTTTATACCAAATCACAGCATGGCTTTTTCTATGGTGTTCCTCAAGGTCTTGTTGTCTTCATGTGGTATTTTGGAGAGATTATTGATCATTTTTATCAATTCTCGATGGGTACAAAATGGTTAAACTGTATAACAAATGTTGTCAACCCAAAAATTGCTGCAGCAACTTATGAGACATAATAGAGCATGGGAACAACCATCATATACTTCCATCATAATGTACTCAGCCCTTATACACAATCACAATTAATTTTAAATAATTAATTAATTAATAAATTCATGATTATTACAGATTTATGACTAGAACAACTTGACACACAGTGCTGAGCAGCATCTCAAATTAATCTTCAGGTTCCCAGCTTTCAGATGATTTTCACCACTTCTATGTGACATCTACTGTTGACCTACTATCTCCCCCTAAAGACCCCCTGGCACTGTATTCTGTTTGAGTGCTGGGTTTGACTGTATATCCGTCTGCTCCTGTCTTCAGGTAGTCAGGCAGCTAATTGCAGATGAGTGGCACCTGTCAGGCACAGAGTCTCTGAGACATCAGGGCTGCAGTCGAATAGTCAAAAATATTTATATTTATGTATTTTCCTGACCACTTTTCCTTGACCTCAATGGAAAGCGTCATGAAGTCCAAAACAAAAACAGATGTTCCGGAACAGAATGGAAGTTTCAAAGGAGAACATACCGGCTGTAGCATTGTTGTCGGAGAAGCCAGTATTTCAATTTAACATGTTTCCTTAATCTCTGATGGCATATTATGGTCATTTTATGATTTATTACAGTTCATATATTACATATTGGTCCTTTAATTTGCATATTGCACATGAGGAAATGTGCAGTGCAGTGTCTGTTGTATCTGCGTCTCCTTCACAATGAAATTAGGACCCATGGCAAACATTTGATCCATCTATTCTATTTTATATATTTTAACAGCAGAGGCGGCAATTGGGTGCTTTTGACTGGGGTCCCCTAGGACCCCAATACATTGGTCTTTCATAAAGCACTACTTAAAACAAAAAAAACAATGATATGAAGTCATTAGGAACAAATTGATTGAATGAAATATTACAATGATAGAATAAAGCACCTTTGATATATGACGAAAAAGCAGGCCTCTGGAGTCTGCGGGGTCTCCCGTCGGTAGGATGAGGGTTTTAATCAGGTTAATATCTCTTCGGCTCCAGTTTCACTTAAAGGTTTCAGAGCAAATCAGATCAGGCTATCTGATTAGGTAAAGTGCATATTAAACCGGTGCCACTCACATTTAAGCTAAACTCTATGGAGTCGCTGTTGAGGAGGAGGAGGAGGGGGAAAGGTAATGTATGATATGGAGATGAAAGCAGATGTGAGGGACATTTCCAGGTTATATAGAGGATGCTGAGAGAATCTGGCGGATAAAAGAAACATTAAAAAAAATAACGGCTTTCCAAAATCACATTGGAATGTCGAGCATACCCGCAGCCTTCGCGTGTCGTCTTTTCATAATTTGTTTGAAGAGCACGGTGCTCGACACCTCCTGTCTACTCTACTGCACTAACTCCGCATACCTTAACAGAAGAAGCTCCCTCCTGCCAATTAAAAGCACATTAGCCTAATCACCCCGTAAAAACTACTCATCCATTATTGCTCACTTTGTAAATTTTATCGGTGCATTTCACCAGAGAAATGGCTCCGCTCCACTGCGAGGGGCCCCGTAAGTCATTAGCATGGCTGCGTGAGCATTAATGGAGATCACTGAAAAAAAAAAATGTGTTGACAAATCAAATCACGCATGCTGATAACCGGGCATTACAAGCTCCAAAATCTGTGTTTCTTGTTAAATTGTGGTGTTCTTTGGGGTTGGGAGGCGAGATCAGATATGAAGTTTACAGTAATTGTCTGCACGTATCAGAAGTTGAGATACAGTTTTGTTTCTTCTTCTCTTTATCAGTCTGTCTTTGTCACTGGTGATGTCTTTATATAAAGTGTACCTCTGTGTGTGTGTGTGTGTGTGTGTGTGTGTGTGTGTGTGTGTGTGTGTGTGACTCATCACAGCCTAATAATGCTCAGGGCTTTACTGCGCTACACAGTTACAGATTTTGAAGAGAGATTTCATTATTTGTAATAAAAAAATTATGTTAAGTTGATTTATTGAGTAAATTAACTTAATATGCGGCATGAAAAAAGTAAATTGTGCAAGTGTGCATGTAGGCGAAACACATTAACTGTCACAAACACTTCAATGTTTGAATATATGAACTGATTTGAAATAGTTCTGAGGGGAAAGAGGCAGGGATACCGATTCAGCATGATCATACTGTGCACACTTAAAACTAACTAGAGACCATCTTGTGATGGGATCACACCAGTTGCAATGGCCCCTTCCCCACTTCATGCCCCCCCCTACTTCTAGCGCCCTTGTTCGGACCACACTGATGGCTGAATTCCATTTAGCTGCTTCAGTTTCAGGGTCCTGGTATTGCGCATAGCCTACTGGCTCATTGTCACACTGTGATGGCTTACTGGGACACATCTCTGAGGATTCAGCAAAGACCAGCAAAAATAAATTTAGTTCATTCAGTTCAGTAATTCCCCCACGAGTAATCCTCCTCTCAAACAAACGAATAAAAGATCTCTGTTAAAGAGAATAAACATCTCCGACACAGTCAAAGTTACCTCCGGTACCGGGCAGTTCATTGTCTTCAAATGAATCTCATTGGCAGAACAAGGAGTGTGTGACTGGGCCTCGAGTTCGGCATTTTGGTAGTCACCATCATGGTTTTTGGTCATCGCCATCTTGGTTTTTTGGAAACAGAATTGACACAAGAGGGTGGCGCTACAACCGAATACTGAATAAGACATTTTTAGGCGAGCAAAATGTTAGACTTCACGAACTGAAAACATACTGTGAAAGGGTTAAAGTTCTAAGACGAAAACACGGACAACTCCCTGACTGGACAACGCCGTGGTAGCGACCTGTCAATCACAAAGTAGCCACGCCCTAAAGCATACCCTGCTTTATGGTCTATTTGACTCTAAATGCGACCATAGTTTACCAAATTAACATCATGCTGTATTGAAGAAGACTTGAAACTAGCGAATGAGACCATAAACTCATCAAATTCAAATCGCTTCTTGCCCCGTCTGACTTCTTTTTAGCAATGCCAGTGTGTTCCCAAATCTCAACAATTTAATTTGGAGAGTACAATTTTATCACAACTGATTTAAATGATGGATAGTTGCAATAAAGAGGATTTATCCTTCAGGGAACACAAATGACAGATGTGTAATGTCTTCTTTTTCAGAGATTTAGATTCATAATTAGAGAGAGAGGATCAAATGAGAAATGTCGTGAGCTGGATTCACACCTCATCCACCGCTGAACATGTGATTCATCCACTGGGCGGCAGGATGTCCCTGTGCTGATCAAATGGCCATACTAAGGGTGGATGAGTAGTTTTTACCGGGTGGGTGATCAGGCTAATGCGACTTTAATTGGCCAGAGGGGAGCTGCTACTGTTAAGGTATGCAGATTTGAAAGGTAAAGGCGGAGTAGAGGAAATCTCTAGAGGGTCACCACATACAGTTGACATCAATGTTTCTAGGCAAGCTGAGATGATTTTAGAATGGGATTCCAGATGTGTGAGGTGGAGTATGAGATGAAGTGTGACATTGTCAAGCAGATTGGTGCAGCATCTGCAGTGATGTTGGGCCGTCATGGTGAAGAGGGAGCTTGACTTCAATTATATAGCTCTAAGTTTAGCAGTAGATCTATAGTCCAAACCCTCACCTGATGTCATAAGCATTGGGTAGTGACCAAAATAATGAGATTAGTTTCAACCAAAATAGGGCTTTGTGGAGGTGGGCATGGCCGGTGTTCAGCTGCAGGAGAGGGAGAGGTGTGGAGAGGGCTCATGAGAGCAGAGCCAGGGTGAGATGATTGACACAGCTGGTGCTTATTGTGTTTAATCTAAGAGACACAAATGACTACAAAGAAACACAAATGACTACAAAGACACACAAAATTACCTTAAAAAGGCACAAAAGGACTTCAAAATGACACAAAGAGACCACTGAGACACAAAACGACTACAAAGAGACACACAGTGACCTCAAAGAGACACAAATGATTACAAAGAGACACAAAGTTACCTTAAAGAGACACAAAACAACTAAAAAAGACACTGTTTGTGTCTGTAATCATACAACTAATCAACTGAGAAGATGTCACTCAAAGAGACATGTACCGACCACAAAGAGATGCAAAATGACCACAAAAAACAACAACTACAAAGAGACACAAAAAGACAACAAAAATACACAAAACAACCGGAAAGATATGCTAAAATGTTTAGCTGAAATAAACAGAATTAATATGTGAGTGCTGCTATAAATGTGTTAAACTGCAGGTGCCACTTTTAAATTACTATGATGAATGTACTCTTTTAGCCTGAACATCGATATCAATGTTTACACATTCATCTTCACATATAACAAGAGGGTAATTATATTAGCACAAGCAGTGAAGAATACATAGAGCAGCCTTTTAAGAAATGAAGCTGACATGAAGTGCTTTTTTCATGTTTTTTCCACAGTAAAGCACAGAGCTGATAGCAAAGTACTGTAGAAATAACCTCTTGATTACACAAACCCAGAGGCCCAAAGCAATAATAAGATAAACATCGGCTGATACAGAGAGGACAAGACAAACAGGAGATGGAGACAAGGGAAAAAAGAGGAAAGAAGGGCATGGAAAGACACAGTGGACTTCAGCTTCAGCTGATGTTGGTTTTTAAAGGCTGGTTATTTGCAAATAAAGCTTCTGGTAGCTAATGTTTGCATTGACTAGTGCAGTGCACGTTCAAAAAGTGCTGGAGACCCCGACATCGCACGTCCAACAAGCGTCGAACAGTGTAGGCAGGATGGTTGTCAATGATCCAGGCGGGTGGAGGGGGATCGGCAGGAGGGCATAATGGGACAAGAGGTCAGGGAACACAGGGAAACACTGGGAAAACTGAGGAGGAGGCTGATATTATACAGATACAGATACAGATACAGATAGCTTTATTTATCCCCGAAGGGCAATTCAGTTTCTATAGTACACCGGGACATATACACATTCATACTGCACAGTCATCAATAACAGAGGGAACACAGTAGATGGCATATGGGGAGGTGCAAAATCAATAAAAGTACAAGAATAAAAATATGTGCATGGGGATGTTCACAAGTATCCCGTGGTGCCGGTAGAAATTAGACATAAGGGGAGAAAACATAATGTTAAGGCTGCAGTTAGCCCCCACCTGACACACCCCCTGATTTTGGGCCCGGATTGGCCCGGGTTTAATAGCTTAGTGGGGCATGGTGCGGAGGTGCGTTCATGGCCGACAGAGACGTGGGATGTGTGCGCTGTGCTCAGTGGTGACGCGAGGTTGTCCGACACTGCAGACGGGGAGGAGGAACCGGCTTATGACATGGTTGCAGTTTTAAAAAGATTCAAACACATGGTTAACATTGTAAATTGAAACAAAACTAAACAAAAACCCAACAAAAGTATGTGGTTAAGTTTAGGCAACAATACTACTTGGTTAGGTTTAGTAAAAAAAAAACTGCTTAAAATGACTACGTAAATTAAAAATAGAGGACGTTGACTTGGAACGTTGACAGGAACAGTGACTTCCTGGGTGAAAGTCCTGTGTTTGTTTGACCCATCCACCACACAGACCTCCTCCCTCCCTCCACGGACCGTCATTACAAACATATTTGTGATACGTTAAATACAAATGTAATCCGCGACAAAATACGTTTCCCCATAACACATAATTCACAATGCAGTTTTGTTGTATGGGAACGTAATTTTGAGGACACAGGGCTGCTTGATTAAGTACTTGGTTACAGTTAGATGGTAAATGGACTTGCATTTACATAGCACCTTTCTAGTCTTCCGACCATTCAAAGCGCTTTGACACTACATGTCAGTATTCACACACACATTCATACTGTACACTGATGGCGGAGGCTGCCATGCAAGGTGCCAACCTGCCCATCAGGATCTAATCTAAACATTCATTCACACACCGATAGCACAGTTTTCGGGAGCAATTTGGGGTTAAGGATCTTGCTTGGCATGGAGCCAGGAGCCGGGGATCGAACTGTTCCCTCTGAGCCAAAGCCACCTTGTTAGAGAAAGTGTGGTCTGGGTTGAATATGGAAAAAAAGCACTGACTTCATGCATAAGATGGGACATGTTAAGTAAACCATAAGGAAGTGTTTTAGTAGCCTTAATCTGACACCACAGACCAGAGTTCCTGTCCTGCATCCCACTCCTATTTTTTTGTGGAGGTAAAGCAAATTAGTAGAACATATTTGTTTGTATGCTCTATATGTTCACTATTCAGATTTCTTTCACTATAAAGGGTTCACTTCAGCCACATCCTTCAGTTCACTAAATGAAGGAGGGATGTAATCAAAAGGTCCAGAGACAGAGAGATGGAGATAAAGAGGTAGAGGCAGATGATAGAAAGCTTATCGGGAAAAGTAGCAAAGCACAGGATGTGCTAAACGTGTGTGTGCGTGTGCGTGTGTGTGTGTGTGTGTGTGTGTGTGTGTGTGTGTGTGTGTGTGTGTGTGTGCGTGTGCGGTGTGTGTGTGTGTGTGTGTGTGTGTGTGTGACAGAGTGTGGCAGGTCCTGAGGTGATGATGGTGGTGGGGGATTAGTAAATGACCCTGTCTCCCTCTTGCTGGCAGAAGAATAACTACTACAACTCTGACTTTCACCACACAGCCATAGCAGGGGAGACTTGCGTGTGTGTGTGTGTGTGTGTGTGTGTGTGTGTGTGTGTGTGTGTGTGTGTGTGTGTGTGTGTGTGTGTGTGTGTGTGTGTGTGTATGTGTGTGTGTCCTACAGGGCTACCTAGAGGAGTAATGGAATTTCTGCCTTTGTGTCTGCAGAGAAAAAGACCAATTGTGTGGATTTGCCCTTTACTGCCACTGCTGCTGCACTACTTGGTGGTTGAAATATTACTGCCTGTGGAAATGACGTGTGTGTGTGTGTGCGTGCACGCGCGTGAAAACACAATAACTAAACACACCCACACATATACAGTACATGGATGACCATTCACATGTCCCCATACACACACATTTAAGCACATGCACGCCATAAAATACTACCTGCTCTCTGAACTCTCCAGCTGATGATTACATTTCTATGACACCCACAGTCCCGTCTAACCAGTGTACCATTACAATGGTAGGATCTGGCGGTATCTAGCGGAGAGGTTGCAGATTACAACTTCTCCCGTGTGCCAAGCATGTAGGATCGATGCAGCGGGCTGCTGTTGTAAGAGCAGAGTGCTTAGAGTGTGTGTGTACGTGGGAAGTGAGTGGTGAAGCAAGAGAGAGAGAGCGGCGGCGGCGGCGGTCGACCGGAGCGAGTAACATATCGACTCCGGCCCAAGCAGAAAAAGTTAACGGTGTTTGGTTTGTCTGTTCTGGGCTACTGTTAAAACATGGCGGTGCAACATGGCGGACTCTGTGGTGAGGACCTGCTGCCTATGTAAATACAAACGGCTCATTCTAAGCTAAAGGAAAACACGAGTCTTCTTTTCAGGTGATTATATACTAAAGAAAACATACTTATTTTCCATTTCTGTCAATAGATTCCCCTAATTGTTACACACTGGTCCTTTAAGTTGTTAAATTTCACTCATTTATCAGGTTGCTGCTTAGCTAGCTAGCTTGCTAATTCCAAGACACAATAAGCTCCTCTTTTGTTCAATGTTGAGTAATATATACACAACAGTTGCTTATTTAGATATCAAGTAGTGATTCATTTGGAGTCGTGCTTCTGGCCACCAAAGTCCAATATATATGAACTGTTTTTTTAGTTATATTTTTTGGTCTCCACCAACTTTTCAGTGAAATATCTGGCTCTTTAGCTGCTAAATGTTCTGCAGCTAGTCGCTAACTGTTTCTCTCTGCTGTTTGTCACTGAGTAGGTAGTGTAAAGTGGATTTAAGAGCTTTTTCCTCTGAAAAACAGCTGCCTGCTTCATCCGAATACAACCCTTTGAGAGCAGTGACAGTGAACCAAAACAGTAAAGTTGCAGGCTAAACAAGGGGGCTGCAGATTTAGGTGAAAATTCTCTGTAGGTTCATCGCATTTTCACATTGTTATTTTTTGCAACTTTTATATTTTTTATTGACCTTTACGGGCAAAAAGAAGGGGTTGACATGGGCAACATTATACTTATGCAGGAAAGGATCTTTCAAAGACGGGTTTTATCTTATAGACACGTATGTTTTTCCTCAGTATTTTACGTATTGATCATATGGAAGTCTTAAGGTCAAGGCCAGTTTCTCCATCTGGTTTATTTCGTTGCTGATTGCAGTCCAGTCGTTCTTTGTTTCAGAGTTTGGCTGCAGCCATTTCTGTGTCCCAATCTTAAACAACTTTTCAAGACATTGTGTGGCTGAATGCCAAACTCCATTGTAGGCCTGATTTCTCTTTTTTTACACAAGAACAGGTTTTCCCTCCATCACAACTTTCTCCCCGTCCTCCATCCTCTGCAGTTGTTATTTATCACTCTTAAGCTTCAACAATAAATGAATTCTTTCTCTCCTTCCCTTTGGGCCATGCTGGCTGGGAATGTTTTCATTGTGGGTTTCCTCGCTCAACTCTCTGAGAGCAATTACTTAGACGTGGTAGCTGCACCCTGGATCAGCCTTAAGCTTGTGTGTGTGTGTGTGTGTGTGTGTGTGTGTCTCTGTGTTGGACAGCTCCACCATCAGTTTTCACACTAGGTCTTGCCAGAGCTCCTGCACGGTTAACAATCTAAATCTCAACCTTCTATCCATCACATCCTGTAGTATTCAGAGAAAAACGGTCTCTTACAGAAATGAAATGGAACGAATGAGCCTTTATTTACTCTCAAATGCTCTGTATGGAGGTGGTCAGGTTTATCCAACATATATTTGGCATATCATTCTTGATGCCTTTACTCTGATGATACTAAAACATACTGATTGAAAACACTTACAATAAAACGTTCACATTTTGAGTGCTGCGTCTTCTACACCTTATTTTGTTGTGCCAAGCTTATGGTTTCATTGCTCCTCTGTTCCTGAAATGCCCAAATCAACTGCCTCATCATTTATTTCACTGGAGTCAGTCCAGTGGTGAAGCAAGGGTGCCAACCTAGGGGGCTCTGGCAAAACATGCATAGATGTCTGACAAAAATGTTTAATCAGACTCAATTCTTTCCCCAACACAACATGACATCATCCGGCATGTAAAATGTAATAACTCGATCTCATGGGAAGGCGTACAAATAGCACGACATTACGAGGACATTCCGCCTGTCCAACACACTCTCACTCCCACTCAACTCCCAAATACCGCTGCTTGGTCAGTGCCCCTTGGCATTGGAGACCGACACATAGGGCATACCTCTTGCGTTACTTTTGGACGGACCAGGGACAAGGTGTCAATATACGCTTGTCACATGCATAGTGTTCTTTCAAAATAAACTTCCATTTTCACAGGAAGTTAGGTTTAGGCAACACAACCACTTAGGCAGGGTTAGGAAACGGTCGTGGTAGACGCTAACTTCACTGCTAGAGCACAACATTGTTTACAAGAGCTTAGATTCTTCATAGATCTAGCCTCTTAAATTTGCTCTCAAAGCGCACCAGATTGATGCGTTTAACTTTAAAATGTCAAAATTATTCCCGGGAGAACGCCCCAGACTCCCCTACATGGTCCAAGGTCCACCCACCCAGCCCGTTCTTATTCCCAGGGCATCACATACCAACTCTTTGTCATGGCCTTCGGCGTTAGATACAGCCGCACAAGGCAACCTTTATCGCCGGTATGCGATGCACAAAGTGTGCAAAAAACCGAGAGGTCGTTAAGCACGTGTTTACATGTGAACCAAAAGTGACGCTGAGGGGTCTGACAAAGCGTTAACATGTGACGAGTTGAGATGAGAACGTGTTGACCCACCAAACAGAAAATAGCAGCGAGCACGTCTCCAAATCTTGAATAGTATCGGGTTCCAGGTAGTGGTAAGAACAGAAGAAACAAATCACCGGCGTTCACAGATAAAGAGTCTTTTTTTAGTTTATTTTGGGCAAAACAAACAAACAAACTCGTTTCAGCTATAAGCCGTCATCAGCGTTATCACTCAAGACGTAATGCCAGTTTAAAATATTTCAGGTGAGGCACAGACACCAATCAGGAAAGGGACTACATGGTTACATAATAGGAATCATCTGTGGATGCACAGCCAGGACACATCGTGTCGCAACAACAGAGGCGTGGCCAAAACAGTCAGAAACAACCAGCAATACAATGAAAGAAATATATATATATATATATCTTGAAAGCCCATATGGCAAAAGCCACTCCATAAAAATAGAGCGGTGACACACTCATCAATAACACATAATTGATATACATTTTCTATAGCCTCTTTTGAGGGAAGAGATAAATAAAATAAATCTATGCTTACAAACTGTACAATATAACCTCATGAAGGCTCAGTGGCTCGTGGGCTGAAAATACCTAGCACTCAGAAAGAGCACAGAAAAAAATCCAAAAATAGAGGGAATCAATAGCATGAGCTTTGACCCCGTAAGGCAGTAAAAACTTTTTTCAGAGTTTACAGTGAAAAGGCCATAGAAAAAAAATCATAGAAAAAAGTATAGAAAGATATCATAGGAAATATAGTAGAAAAATGTGTTAAGATATCGAGAAAGACATGTAGAAAAATAGAGTGTTGACCCACCACATTCTCACAAAATCATGTGGGAAACACTGCTGCAACGCCAGTGTGTGTCTCTTAACACCCGGTGAAATGTAAAGAAATAAAATAGTTGGTATTTTCTCAACTTTTTTTCCCACTCGATAGGTTACAAAAGTTCAAACAGACATGTGTAAAACATAACATTAGTTCATTACAATACATCTGGGAACATGACTGCTACAAAGGTGTTTGCTTAAGCCAGTTGAAGGCATGCTCGTGAACACATGCACGTGTGTGCACATGATCAAGATGGTACCACCTTCACCTCATTTTGAAGCAGGTAAAACCCTGGATGTGTTTTTGATATGATCGGCCAGTAAATTCAAAATCCTACATGGATTTACGAACCTGGAACGAGC
>CAKALU010049404.1:706-12376 GCA_916700995.1 Hozukius guyotensis
CTTTATCTCACGGTCTGGGTACTTTATGTCATGGTCCGGGTACTTTATCTCACGGTCTGGGACTTTATCTCAGGGTCTGGGTACTTTATCTCAAGCTCCGGGTACTTTATCTCACGGTCCGGGTACTTTATCTCATGGTCTGTGTACTTTATCTCACGGTCTGGGTACTTTATCTCACGCTCCGGGTACTTTATCTCATGGTCCGGGTACTTTATCTCACGATCCGGGTACTTTATCTCACGGTCTGGGTACTTTATCTCACGGTCCGGGTACTTTTATCACGGTCTGGGTACTTTATCTCATGGTCTGGGTACTTTATCTCAGGGTCCGGGTACTTTATCTCACGGTCCGGGTACTTTATCTCATGCTCCGGGTACTTTATCTCATGGTCTGGGTACTTTATCTCATGGTCTGGGTACTTTATCTCATGCTCCGGGTACTTTATCTCATGGTCTGGGTACTTTATCTCACGGTCTGGGTACTTTATCTCATGGTCTGTGTACTTTATCTCAGGGTCCGGGTACTTTATCTCATGGTCTGGGTACTTTTTCTCAGGGTCCGGGTACTTTATCTCATGGTCTGTGTACTTTATCTCAGGGTCCGGGTACTTTATCTCATGGTCTGTGTACTTTATCTCACGGTCTGGGTACTTTATCTCATGGTCTGGGTACTTTTTCTCACGGTCCGGGTACTTTTGGTGCCTTCAAATGAAACTGGTGAGCTTGTGTTTACGACACGGGAAGTTGTGTACACGATATACGTGGCGTTCAAGTCGTGAGAACACCGCTGCTAAGCAACGGCGATATTAACGTTACTGTCGGCGCCTAGAAGCCACGGAGGCTAACGATTTAGCAAGTTAGCAAGAGGCTAACATAATGCAGGAAATGTAAAGGCATAATGACCGTTGGGAATATCAATGAACTTCCATGGCCTCCGCCATTTCTGACAACGTCAACAAACACGTCACAACTCGTGATCTCGGAGCTTTCAGAAACTTTCCACTGACGAGGTGGTGAATACCACAAGAGGAGTTATATCTCCAGTAGGAGATTCTTTGACCTCCTTCAGGCTCATGAGACTCATTCATCAACCAAAAAGTCTCATTTCAAGCTACAAACACCCAGAATAACTCCTCGTCCTCCGCTAACACATGGGACACGTCTTTGTCGTACGGATGACATCATGCACGAGGGCTCGTTGTTGAGCCTCTGACAGGAGGCCGGAGCTGAACCGGAGTCAGCGTCAGAGATCACAGCTCCTCCAGATCAGCGTCTCTGATCCAGTTTTAGCCTGAACGTTGTCTGAGCGGCGCTGTGACTCTCAGAGCTGATTCACGGCGTCTGTTTGTCTCTTTCTGATAAATTGATTGATGGATGGAGAGAACCTGCTGAAGGAGGGGGGGGGGGGATGTGAGTCACGGTAAACACTCATCATGTGTCCTGGTGCTCCAACAGATGGACAGTAGGCGACACACACACACACACTGTTTATATACAGTACATAGACACACACACACACACACACACACACACACTGAGGCCGGTGAAAAGGCTCACAGACTGTTTGATCAGTGACGATGACTGTCCACTTTGACTAGGAGAGAGGGAAGGAACTAAGGATGCACAGAAAGGATGCTCTAAATGAACCTTAAAGGGAGATTAGTCAAGTATTTAATCCTCTTATCAACATGGGAGTGGACAAATATGCTGCTTTATGTAAATGTATGTATATATTTATTAGTGTAAATCAATTAACAACACAAAACAATGACAGATATTGATCCAGAAACCCTCACAGGTACTGCATTTAGCATAAAAGTTTGGAGCGTTATTTAACCTCCTTCACTACAAGAAGAGTAGAGTATTGTTACTTTAGCTTTAAAACTGAGCCCGCTACAACCAGTTGCGTTAACACGTTATTATCGCGTTAACTTTGACAGCCCTATTATATTTACTTGAGCAACAACTTGCTGGATTGCATCGCATTGCTATGTAACAGAAGCTGGGCCAGGTTCAACTTCTTTGCAGACGACACTACGTTGTTTTTTTAGTGTAAGTTTGGAGCGTTATTTAACCTCCTTCACGACAAGCTAGTATGACATGGTTGGTACCGATGGATTCATCAGGTTTTATAGTTTCAGATGATACCAGTATCTTCACTCTAGCTTTAAACACTGTTAATGCGTTAAAGAAATTAGTGGCGTTAAAACTAATTTGCATTATTATCACGTTAACTTTGTCAGCCCTAATCATTAGACTGTATTTTCCTGATGAACATGATCTTGTGTTTGTCCGGTAATACTCCACATCATGGTAATTATTAACATTAGAAAATTAAAAACTCAAGTTTTTGAAATTATAGTTTTCTTGATTTTGAAATCGTTGCCAAGAAGTAAACAACTGTCACTTCCTCTCTCAGCTCATTCATGTATTCTGCCGCTTCACTTAGTGTGTGCGTGTGCATGCATGTGTGTGTGGATCGATATGAGTTGCAAGACAAACAGGAAGCCACTTGAGTGAGTGTGAATGTGTGTGTGTGTGTGTGTGTGTGTGTGTGTTAATTGTATTAAGATGGAGGGAAAGCAGGAAGAGAGCATCATTAACAGGAAAATGGAGGCAGCAGGAGTGCTTTTCTACAACCACTAAAGCCTGGGAAAGTGTGTGTGTGTGTGTGTGTGTGTGCGCCCTACTATCCAATCAGGTTCATTCACAATACATTTTCTTGATCTCTCGGGTAACTTGAGCTGGCCGCTGTGATTTAGACGTTTGTGTGTGTGTGTGGATCAATACAGTCCATGCATTAAGTTAACCTGCTGCCTTCCTGCACAGACGACTTCAAACTGAGCAGAACCTCCTCTGAGTCTTAATAACGGATTCAAACTGAGCAGAACCTCCTCTGAGTCTTAATAACGGATTCAAACTGAGCAGAACCTCCTCTGAGTCTTAATAACGGATTCAAACTGAGCAGAACCTCCTCTGAGTCTTAATAACGGATTCAAACTGAGCAGAACCTCCTCTGAGTCTTAATAACGGATTCAAACTGAGCAGAACCTCCTCTGAGTCTTAATAACGGATTCAAACTGAGCAGAACCTCCTCTGAGTCTTAATAAAGGATTCAAACTGACGTCAGGTCAAATTAAAAAAACGTTCACAAAAACCGTCACGGATTTAACGCCGCAGAAATGTGACGGCGATAAACACAAACGGTCGAAAGGCGCGAGCAACACGAGGCCGAAATATTGTGTGAAGAGACGTTACTGTACATCCTTAACGTTTACATCGAGGAGCGCCACCTTCCTGTTAAATAATCATGGATGTGTGTGCGTGCGTGTGCATGTGCGTGAGAGAAAACAAAGCCAGCATAGTTTTACGTGTACTCTTTTCCAGCCGCGGCGATGTGAAGCGACAGCTGCTGTGTTAAATTGCTGCTCTCTGGTAGAATCTGTGTTGTGTTTTTCAGAGTTTTACTCAGTGCTGTGTGTGTGTGTGCGTGCATGTTTGTGCGTGCATGTGTGTGTGTGTGTGTGTGTGTGGCCTACAGCTGCATATGTTGTTAAATTTTCATCGCTGCCCGCGGACAAAATCCAGTTTGCAGAAAGTCACTTTTCTTTCCTAAAAGTGAAGGAAAGGATCAGTTTCCTCTCCAGCGCTGCTGAACATTTACACGTTTCTACATCAGAGTTTAACAGTTTATTGAGCGATAAGACGACACATCTATCACACTAGAGCTGTCGATCGATTAAAATAGTTTATCACGATTAATCGCACATTTTGTATCTGTTCACCTTAAAGGGAGATTTGTCAAGTATTTAATACTTTTATCAACATGGGAGTGGACAAATATGCTGCTTCATGCAAATGTATGTATATATTTATTATTGGAGATCAATTAACCCTCCGAGACCCTCGATCCCGACTGACTTTATTGTCTCTCAGAGTGAAGCTTTCATATCATATGAAACTAGAGAACCTGATGAATCCATTGGTACCAACCATGTCAGACTAGCTGGTCATGAAGGAGGTTAAATAACGCTCTAAACTTATGCTAAATTTTGGCGAGGAAAAACTGTCATGTCCATTTTCAAAGGGGTCCCTTGATCTCTGACCTACAGTGATCTCTGACCTCCAGATATGTGAACGTTTGAAGGTTTTTGTCCAAAAAAAAAATCCGAAAAAAATCTAAAAAATCGTAGAAAAAAGTCAGAAAAATTTCTGAAAAAAAGTCTGATTAATCAACCGATTAATAAATGGGACATTTTTTATCCATTCAAAATGAACCTTAAAGGGAGATTTGTCAAGTATTTAATCCTCTTATCAACATGGGAGTGGACAAATATGCTGCTTTATGCAGATGTATGTATATATTTATTATTGGAAATCAGTTAACAACACAAAACAATGACAGATATTGTCCAGAAACCCTCACAGGTACTGCATTTAGCATAAAACAATATGCTCCAATCATAACATGGCCCATCATAAAGTGGGCATGTCTGTAAAGGGGAGACTCGTGGGTACCCATAGAACCCATTTACATTCACTGATCTGGAGGTCAGAGGTCAAGGGACCCCTTTGGAGATGGACATGACAGTTTTTACTCGCCAAAATTTAGCGCAAGTTTGGAGCGTTATTTAACCTCCTTCATGACCAGCTAGTATGACATGGTTGGTACCGATGGATTCATCAGGTTTTCTAGTTTCATATGATACCAGTATCTTCAGTCTAGCTTTAAAACTGAGCCGCTACAACCTCAGAAAGATTGTTTGCCTTAATGCGTTATTATCTCGTTTGACAGCCCTAATAAATATATACATACATCTGCATAAAGCAGCATATTTGTCCACTCCCATGTTGATAAGAGGATTAAATAGTTGACTAATCTCCCTTTAAGGTTCATTTAGAACAGCTTTGTGATAAATGTGCGATTCATTTGCGATTAACTATTTTAATGGTTAGACAGCCCTAATGGAAACGTATCATTCTGTAGGAGACACGTTTGTATTTCATCTGAAATGTGTCTAAAACTGCAGTTATGATTCGGTAAAATGTTTAAAAATCTCTGCGTGGTCAAGAATTAAAACTCTTTCTTAATGCAACTGTTTGACCTAATTTGTACACAAACTTCCGTACCTGAACACAACTACTAAGAAGAAGGAGAATCTTTCTACGTGGGGTCACATTGTGTTTGCTGCTCCTCTCTGGAGGATGTGACGGGTCTGTTTTAGGGGGACAGGAGGTCTAATAGAGTCCAGAGCTGAGCACAAACTCAGCGTATTGTTGTCTCTCTGCATCAGACTCAAGGTTAGAGCTCTCCGGCTGTTTGACTTCTAATGCAGCAGGAAATGAAACAGGGTCTATTTGTTCTTCCTCCGTCTCTCTGCTTCCTTTCTGATTCGCACTTTTCTGCACAAATGTTGTCGTGTTCTCTCCGGCGAGGTCGCCACTCAGCTCGTCTGTTAACACTGAAAAATGTGGCTCTGCTTTTCAATTACCAGCGAGAAAAGAAAAGGACAATCACACATAAAGAAACACACATTTATAGATGAGTCATCCTAAACAATATTTACAATCTCTGACAGTCACTCTGTGAGTGAGTCCGACATCCTGATTATGTGTTATTAAACCAAATTACTAAATAACATTAAAGAAGCAGGAAATTATGTTCAGTTATCGGTGTTACCCGTTAGGGAACTACTGACTGCCGGTGTTACACCGTAGGGAACTAAACTGTGCCATTGTTACACGGTAGGGAACTACAGAGTGTCGGGCTTACCCGGTAGGGAACAACAGAGTACCGGTGTTACCTGGTAAGGAACTAGAGAGTGCTGGTGTTACATGGTAGGGAACTACAGAGTGCTGGTGTTACCTGGTAGGGAACTAAAGAGTGCCGGTGTTACCTGGTAGGGAACTAAAGAGTGCCGGTGTTACCTGGTAGGGAACTAAAGAGTGCCGGTGTTACCTGGTAGGGAACTACAGACTGCCGGTGTTACACCGTAGGGAACTAAACTGTGCCATTGTTACACGGTAGGGAACAACAGAGTACCGGTGTTACCTGGTAAGGAACTAGAGAGTGCTGGTGTTACATGGTAGGGAACTACAGAGTAATGGTGTTACACCGTAGGGAACTACAGAGTGCTGGTATTACCTGGTAGGGAACTACAGAGTGCTGGTGTTACACTGTAGGGAACTACGGAGTGCCGGTGTTACACCGTAGGGAACTACAGAGCGCCGGTGTTACACGGTAGGGAACTACAGAGTGCCGATGTTACCTGGTAGGGAACTACAGAGTGCTGGTGTTACCCGGTAGGGAACTACAGAGTGCTGGTGTTACACCGTAGGGATCTATGGAGTGCCGGTGTTACATGGCAGGGAGCTAGAGAGTGCGAATATTACACCGTAGGGAACGAGAGAGCGCCAGTGTTACACGATAGGGAACTAGAGAGTGCCGGTGTTACCCGGTAGGGAACTAGAGAGTGCCGGTGTTACACGGTAGGGAACAAGAGAGCGCCGGTGTTACCTGGTAGGGAACAAGAGAGCGCCGGTGTTACCCGGTAGGGAACTAGAGAGCATCGGTGTTACCCGGTAGGGAACTAGAGAGTGCCGGTGTTACACGGTAGGGAACTAGAGAGCGCCGGTGTTACCCGGTAGGGAACAAGAGAGCGCCGGTGTTACACCGTAGGGAACTAGAGAGGGTGTGGGAGTGCTCCTCTGGTCTGTGTGTGTTTTGAATATGAAATATGTCTCTTCAGTGTTATTTTCACACTTGCTATAGAGCTCAGTGGGTGCAGCTGCTCACTATATGTTCTCCTCGCTCCAGCACATCGTATGTTTCATGCTTCCTTCGTTAGCAGCCCAAAGGTGCTTTCACATCGAAGATGAACGGAGTTATGAATTCTGAGTGTTTTCTGCAGATTCACAGCAGGATGTACCGACTGTATAGATCTTTGCGGTAACACTTTCAATCTGAATTGTAAACTACAATAATATGTCTACTATTTGAAACAGTCTGTTGAAGTGGCTCCCTCGTTTAACTGTAAATGTCCAACTAGGGATAAACTGGTTTATTTTATCTCCTCCTCTTCATTCTATTTCTGCCGTCTCTCCTCTTCCCCTCTCTGGAAAACTCTGACCGGTATGATCGGCACTAAGAGGTCAACAGAGAAAACTGTGAGTGTTTGTTGTTGAGGTCATTTTTGCTGAGAGAATCAGAAAACCCAGCAGAGACAGAGAGCCGGGATGCAGACTGACACAGAGTCTCTGGGGTCCTTCAGATTCACTATAATATATTGTACACATTGACCTTGTCCACGACCTCGGCCTGAAGTTTTACAGTGTGTGTGTGAGTGTTAAGACTAAACCAAATGTCAGAATGTAAGGGTCTCACACAGGAGAAAATGGTGGATTTGGGACCGAAATGAAGCAGCAGCCTTAAAGTCCAACTGAAATCACATTTACTCGTCTCATTACGTTGTCAAAAAAATATTTATATTACTTAAAGGGACTGTTTGTAAGAATCAGAAATGTCTTGTTAACAGCTTCACCTGTGGCCGTTAAGTCAACGAAAGTCAGCGTTCTGTTGCTGGCGCTTGTGCTCGCTCTACATAGACATGAAGGAGCATCGCTCAACACAGTGAGGAGACACACGTCAGCTAAAAGAGTGTACGGCAAAGCTCCAAACCGGTGGACGCGTCTCACAGTGCGACCTCGGTGTAGTGTTTAGTGTTGAAGACCACGTCTTCTGCAAGCTAACGAACCGGATCTCTCGTTTACGTTTCTTCTTCTGCTCTCTTGTTCCTGCAGTGACGTCATCACCACACCGCCTTAAGGACTTCACTTCCTCCCTCTCTCTCTCTCTCTGTCTTCCTCATCCCCAGACAGTAAGAAGTCAATCTACCTGGATCGAACCTCATCACTCACACTCTCTCTGGTGATTGAGGTCAGAGTAGAAAAGGACAGCGAGGCAGAAACTGACTCCTTTCCTTCTTCGTCCTTCCTTGCTTCAACTCACTCTTTCCTTCATCCTACTTTTCTTTCCTTCCTGTGTTCCCCATTTTCCCTGAAATGTGTTTTGATTCCAGTTTGACAAATTAGTCAGCGTGGAGCAGCAGAGAGCGACACGCTTTCATTAGCAAGCGAAACCCATCGATATCTCTGCCTTCACAGCGACAGTCGACCTCTGTATCCGAGTCAGAGAGAGACGGAGTCAATTTATAACCTGCAGAACTGGCAGTGGTTAACGTCCTCGCGTTAAACGAGCATTTCATTCAGGAAACTTCTAAATCCACCAAAGTCAGTAGAAAACACAATGTGTTGCTTTAAAAACAAGAACGGGTGTACTGCTCGTTATAAACCAGGAAACTAAACTTCTGGATTGGGTTATGAGGGGTCACATTTATGCAAATTAAGAGTTAAATTCACCTGAAATCTCTGGTGAACTGATGAAAAACAGCAAAGTTGTGGAACAAAAAGTTTAGTTTTTACCAGCTGTGGAATAATATCTGATGAGGTCAGCTTTTGGGATCTTTTGTACAAAATGAAATCAAAGTACTTCTCAGCACAAACTCATAAATCATCGGAGGTTGTTTATCTACGAAGGCTGTCAATCAATTCAAATATTTAGTCACGATTAACCGCATGATAATCGCACATTTTTTTATCTGTTCAAAATGTACCTTAAAGGGAGATTAGTCCAGTATTTAATCCTCTTATCAACATGTGAGTGGACAAATATGCTGCTTTATACAAATGTATGTATATATTTATTATTGTAAATCAATGAACAACACAAATCAATGACAGATATTGATCCAGAAACCCTCACAGGTACTGCATTTAGCATAAAACAATATGCTCCAATCATAACATGGCAAACTGCAGCCCAACAGGCAACAACAGCTGTCAGTGTGTCAGTGTGCTGACTTCACTATGACTTGCCCCAAACTGCATGTGATTATCATAAAGTGGGCATGTCTGTAAAGGGGAGACTCGTGAGTACCCATAGAACCCATTTACATTCACTGATCTGGAGGTCAGAGGTCAAGGGACCCCTTTGAAAATGGACATGACAGTTTTTCCTCGCCAACATTTGGCGTAAGTTTGGAGCATTATTTAACCTCCTTCATGACCAGCTAGTATGACATGGTTGGTACCGATGAGCTCGCTACAACCTAAAAATCGCAAGTTGAGTTAATGCATTAACGAAATTAGTGGCGTTAAAAAGAATTTGCTAAACCTACGAAAAGTAATGCGCTGTAATTCCAGCCTGTTTGCACAAAAAGGCGTATAAATGCCACGATAATGGGCAGGGCGTTAGCGTGCAATAAGTACGCCTTTCTTGATTTCCGCGTGTCTTTAGTACGTCGTGTATCCTGTACTGACTGCGATGTAAACACATCCGCGTATGAATGTTACGTTAAGAGTTAGTGACGTCGTATAAAAAGAGAGAAAGACCACTTACGGTGGACGGGTCCAACAAACACAGGACTGTTAACCAGGAGACCGGTGTTTTGTTTTGTAAGTTACGTTAGTGACGTTTGTTGACGTGTTTTCTGTATCTGTTTCCGTACGTGTTTTACTTAGTTTACGTAGTTATTTTAAGCCCAATCATGACGTTTTCCCTTTCCCTAACAAAGTGATTTTCTTGCCTAAACTTAACTGTGGACATTTGCGTGACGTACAAACACGTGACATGCGGAATGTCCGTCTAATGTTGTGAACGTATATTACTAAGAAGTGAAAGACAATTGTTCGTTCCATTGCAACGCCAGCGCCCAGCAGCAGAGCTACACCTCCGCCATTTTGGACTGTTATCGAGTCGACGAATGACGCCAGTTGGTGAATAGCCTACAACTCAGAGATGTTAATATATCCACCACGGTACAGGCTGACAGCATACAGCCCATGGGTGGATTAGAAGATAATAAAAGTTATGCATTATTAGTTATTTTTATAGTTTTATTTCTGTCATCTCCTTTTTTTTTCGGGCCATTTTTAAAATTTTATTTGGCCATTTTTTGGCCAATTTTCTGGCCTTTTTTCTGTTTTGTTTTTTTGCCATTTTTGACAATATTCAGGACTTTTCTTGAACTTTTTTTGGGCCATTTTTGGACATTTTCGGGGCATTTTTTCAGACTTCTTTTGGAAATTTTTTTTAACTTTTTTTTCTGACACTTTTTGGACATTTTTCAGACTTTTTTCTGACATTTAAAAAAAAAAATTCAGACATTTTCTGACTTTTTTTTACGGCTTCCTGTGAGACCGGGTTGTTGGGCCACAATACGAGAACACTGACGGATCACGTTCAAGTTGTAGAAACGATTCTGACCAATAAAATGTTTCAAAAAATGTAGGTAAATAATTTCATCTTTCACAGCTTATCCTGTTGAGGACACTCTGAGAGAACTGGAGGAGATTCAGTATTCACTCATTTGCTTTCTTGCAGGAAACAGGTGTTAGAATTAGTGTAACAGCTGAATCAATTAGCTGTCAAAAAAAAATGATAAAGAGCTCAGCTGGTCAGACGGCCTGGAAGAGGCCCAGAGAGCTCCAAACACCCCGACTTCAGAGAAAGCAAAGGGACAAGACACAAGCAAACGACGGCTTTGACAACATATACGTTAGTTTTAGTAAAAAAAACATTCACAGCACGAAACAATTCACTGCAAATACAGAAAATGCTGCAAGTGAAATGTCAGAGAGGAAAACACCCTCCATGTAAAAAACCTGGCAAAGCCGCCGCCGCAGCCTGGAAAACAACTGCTGTTCCTCAGCCTGTACATCTGGCCTGATCTGTGTCCACGCTCACAGTCTGCAGCTCTGCATGTTACCGTTTTAATACGTCTGAACTTTAATTAGCTGACCAGCTCATCCAGAGAGGCCTACACCAGCAGAACAAGCTGCTGGTCAAAAGGTCAAATGTCAGAGGCTTCAGCATCCTGATAATATTCCCGTGATTCATAACGGCTCCGCGAAAAGGTCATGAAATTAAATTAAAAGAGATATGAGAAGGAGGCGGGGGGGGACTGTTTAAACACATATTGTAGGTAGAACTTTCCATGCCAAGCAGCTCCAAATAAACTGTCTGTTGATGCCAGCTGATTTCAGATTCTCTGGAAAAGACCCACTCAGTTTAAACACACGGGGAGCTTGTTTGCATGTGAGCACACTTGGAACAGTGAGGGATTTCTCAAGAGGTCCAGAGTGTTATGTCTTCCCAGAAATAATAAAAAAAAAAAACAGGCTTTGGCTGGCGTCTTTTAGCAGTTGGATTCCTGTGTGTGCTGCAAGATGTTATGAAATCTCCCATAGACAGGGACGGTTAGATAAGGCTGAAAACATGTTTACGATAATCTTCAGTGACGCAGCTAAAACTCACGTTCTCCACGTAGAGGACAGACAGCTGAAGCTCTACAACTTTACCCTTTACTTGCACTTCATTTTGCTCTTCTTGCACCTGTCCACCTCACACATGTCAACGTAAAATGACTACAGAAGTGGCGTTACTTAAGTACGGAGGTTACGTGACAAATAAGTCAACGTTCGGGTTAAAATGACTACAGAAGTGGCGTTACTTAAGTACGGAAGTTACGTGACAAATAAGTCAACGTTCGGGTTAAAATGACTACAGAAGTGGCGTTACTTAAGTACGGAAGTTACGTGACAAATAAGTCAA
>CAKALU010049427.1:4651-19288 GCA_916700995.1 Hozukius guyotensis
AGCGTGCTGACATGTTACATGTGGTACAGACAGACCAGTTCTAACTGGACTCACAATGTGTGAATTTAGAGACATAATATACGTGGAGTAAACCCAGAAGGACCTCAGGTGACTGAAACATGAAAGAAGTTTGACATTGAAACAGCGCAGTGGAAAGTTTGTGTGTGTCGGCCAGAGAAGTGAAGGGTGGAGACATTTACAATATGTGCTGACGTTCAATTTAGGATTTCAAAGTATGTTTATCAATTTTATCATCCTGTTGCAAAACTTCAGCTGCACATTATATCACTGTCCAACACAGTCTCACTGCAGTTTGTGAAATAGTCACGAAAGACTTTGTTAGGCTTAGGCAACAAAACTACTTAGTTAGGTTTAGGAAAAGATCGTGGTTGTGGGTTAAAATAACTTTGAAAGTGCCATAACTTAAGTGCGGAAGTTATGTGACAAATAAATCAGCTTTGACTTTGGGTTTCACACGAGACACAAACGACGGTCTCCTGGGTGAAAGTCCTGTGTTTTTTGAGAGAAAACTTCCATTTTGGAGAAAATAACACCTGAACAGTTACAAGTCTCTGTTACAAACAACCAGGTTTTGTCAGCAGTAATTCCCATTTCAAGTGAACACAGCATTAAATCCCGCATGTGCCAACTCTACTGTGAAGGGTAGAAGTAACAAAAAAATAATGAGGTGATAAAAATGCATGTGAACTGAAAAATGGAGCCATAAAAATGTATGTGATATGAAAAATGGAGTGATAAATTATCAAGTGATTTGATTTAATTTAAAGCAGATTTGATTAAAACAGTCGTGATATGATGAAAACAGAGCCATGTTTCATCATTTTCACCATCTTATATTCATCATTCACAACACAAAATTGACATTTATCGTTTTGGGAAAGTGGCCTCAAGGGTGGAAGTAACAAAAACTAACTGAAGAAAAGGGAAGTGATGAAAAATGCGTGTGAATTGAAAAATAGAGTGATAAATTCTCAATTGATTTGATAAACTTGATCTTATTTGAAACAGTGTTGATCTGATAATCAAGTGGCAATCTGGAAATTCTGGAAATAATGGAACGAGTTCTATGGATGAAATTAAATTAAAGTGGAAAAAATCACAGTTTTTGGCCACAATTTTGGGCACCCTGGACTTCTAACACCCAAAAAGGCACAACTAGACCACACTGTCAACCATCATACCAAATGTGAAGTTCCTAAGTGAAATATTTTTCGAGTTGTACTCCGGAAACAAAATTGAAGTTGAAAAAATCTATATTTTTGGTTTCTGAGTTCTGCTCCGGAAACGAAAGTGTGACACGCGAACGGACGGACGGACGGACGGACACGCGGAGCGCTATATACCCCTGACTACGTTGTCGCGGGGGTATCATAAAATGTCAATCAAGTCTATCAAATCAACTGAAAATGTATCACTCTTTTTTAATTCACATTCATTTTCATCACTGCCATTATTAATTCATAAGCATTTTCCACACTTCCCTTTTCTTCAGTTATTTTTTGTTACTTCCACCCTTGAGGCCATAAATGGCAGTTTTGTGTTGTGAATGACGAATGATGAATGTAAATTGGGTAAAATTAAGAAACATGGCTCTGTTTTCATCATAATCACTTGATAATTTATCACTCAATTTTTCAATTCACATGCATCTTCATCACCTCCATTTTATCAATTAATTTTTGCTACTTCCACCCCTCATACTCTACAACTTAGTTGTAATGTTACTGTATATGGTGCGACCAGTTTTCACTAAGTTATAGTGTAACTCCTCCACTCGGTCAAACTAATACTACGTTTGAAGTTTTTTTGATGATATTTTAGTACATGCTGGGTCTGGACCTCGACATGTATACAACTTTTAAGTTTTTCCTGTTTTCGAGCTAGCACTCCGATCCTTTGTACTGGACACACAGAGATGAAACTGATATCCATTTTCTTCTTCTCTCCAAACAGTATGTTCTGCTCCTCAAGTTGTGAATTTTCAAGAAAACAACGCGGTGGGTGATGTCGTGCAGACGATCACTGTCCAATCAGGGGTGACCCTCGTTTTCAAACCTCCTCCTGCTAACCCCGACAACCCGTTCCGCCTCGAAGGGAACAACCTGATAGCTGAGAGGGTGCTGGACTATGAGGTATGTGGGTCATGACTAATGGGGTCAACCAGATCCAAACCCGTGTCTCAGTTTAGATACTAGTCTGTGCAAAATACCTGACTGTTGAGCATAAAGTTTGTTTTGTTTGCAGACTGCAAAAACTCATACAGTCGAGATCACCTGCACTGAAACAGCCACAACCCTTGAGGTAAAACTGTCTTCATCCACTAAATATGTTAAACTGAGATGCATTTACACTGTACTGATTTTATCTTGTTAATGTTTCACTTTATGGTGTATTCAAACTGTTAAAATGATGATTAATAATTCACTGGATGAATAAGTGTGATGTTGTCCCATAATGAAACACTCAACACTCATTAGGGAGAAAAGACAGAAGCAAAACGACTCTATAGAGACCCTATTTTCCTTAAATCTCTTGAAATGCTTTATGAGGTTTTCCGAGTTCTTGAAGAGGTTGTACAATAAGGAGGGCAAAATGTGGGCCAACTATTAATGAGCAAAATCACGGAGTAACCCATAACAGGCCCGCTAGGTCACCGTTCTGTCAGCACAATGATTTGCTTAGGAATGTGTCAATCATGCTGCACCTGCAGACCCCGCCCCCAGCTCTCATGAGCCAATAGTAGCCTGGCGTACTGACAGCATGTTCGATTGTCTTCTAGAAAAACCAAAACAAATGTAATGTGAGGATAAGGGAATACTGTAGCACGTCTAAAAGACCGACATTATCTGAATACAAAACGTGGAGACTGTTGAAGGAGCAAGTAGTCTAAAAACGGAGTAATTCGTTGTTAAGATTATCCCGGTAGTGTTAGTAAGGATGTCAGCGGGCCTTCAAATCGGTACCACCGAACCACCGCTTATGGAAAGGAGGCTGGGTCACGCGTCATCAACGCGTCATATCTTAGTGAGTACAACACATACGCAGTAAAATCTGGCCTGCACTCGCCGAAATTGAGCCAATCGCAACGCACGACCGCAGCTTCAGTTACACTGCGTATGTGTTATACCCCAAACCCCAAGACCCATGACCGCCCGTGACCCAGCCTCCTTTCCATAGGCCTTGCACCGAACCAAGAGATCGTTAGCACCGCTGCTAGCAAGCAGCGCATTTCATGTGTGAAAGTGGTGGAGAGATTTGCACTGGTATTGAGGAGCTGAAATTGTATTATTATTTGGAAATGGATGCTGTCGTGACTCTGCTGTAAAGGATTTGGAACCAGGTTTTTGGAGTTATTATGCAGACTTGTTTGTTGCGTTATTTGTATATGGATGATATGGATCAGCAAAATGCCCGCATACTTTAATATTGTTGACACTGTTTGTGTTATGTGTATGAAATATTGGCGTTTGTGCATTAGAGTCGAGATCGAAAAGTGGCCAATGGTGTGCCACTGTGGTTCAGAGTGGTAAACCGGTACCTGGAGTGGTAAACCGCTCCTGGATTGGTAAGCCGGTCCCTGGAGTTGTATGCCGCTCCTGGGGTGGTAAGCCGGTCCCTGGAGTGGTATGCCGCTCCTGGGGTGGTAAGCCGGTCCCTGGAGTGGTAAACCGCTCCTGGGGTGGTAAGCCGGTCCCTGGAGTGGTAAACCGCTCCTGGGGTGCATCCCAAGTCTCTTAATTGCATCCACGTTTCCCTCACTTGCGTCTTTTCCTTGCGTCTTAGTTCCTCCCACCTGGGATGCATGGAGAGACGCAAGGAAACCATGCGAGGAGAGAGGAAACGATGAAATATGTTTTAAGAGACATGAGACGTCCTTTCCTCTGAAGCGTCACGTGAAGCGATGTCCGGTTCTGATGACAGCAGCAGCTGATCACAGCTGGATCAGCTGTCAGTCGGCTTTAACAGCTGTTTATGTCTGAACTGATCTAATACTAATAAAGACACACAGTTATCAGTGATAGAGCAGCAGTGTTTCCTCTCTGTAGCCTGTTACCTGTTTAACAAACACCTGCACATGAATAACAACCTGCAGTCTGTATTTATACTGTGGACTGAGTCCAGCTTAGAGGCTCAGGAACCATTTCTACTGGCACAATATCTTTATATTATTTATTCATTATTAGGGTCTGTAGTTATTGATATTCTGATTGTGAGTTCATTATTTCATAACCCAGAATATGACTATGGTGTCTTTTGAACACTGGACATTATTTATTAGGCTAAATGTTTGAGGGAAAATTAAAATGCCACACATGTGACTGAATGGAAATGACGATAAATTATGTAAAAAGTGTTTGTTGCTGACAGACAGACTCTCCTACTGTCTCTGACTTTAATTGTATCCTTATTAAAAGTTAATGAGGAAAATAACAGATCATAAAAAGAAAAATCTTTCTGATAAATGAAAAAAAGTTATTTAAGGTCCGTTTGTCATGCATTAAATAACTCTTTCAGCCGCAGTGTGTGAAGGAGAGATACCGCAAGTCCTTCTGCTGCTGTTCACACCTACAATTAACACAGATGCTGAATAAGAAGACAACTAAAATATAAAATGTTTAATCTGTGATCTATCTTCACTCCGGTATGAAACTCCAGTGATGTTGAGAGGTAAAGTTATCAGATCAGTCCGATCGGCAGCAGCGTCCAATCAGTAACTGATATCCAATAAGGGGGCGTGTCGGTCGGTAAAAGACTTCCGTGTAGGCTGCTCTCGTGTATCCTCGCTAATTGCTCCTCAGAGATCCATCCTCGCTCCTCCGTGCAGAAATAAGAGCTTTGGGACGTCTTCAAGATGGCGCACCAGAACAACTTCCGGTTCAAGCGAGGAGCGAGGAAACGACAAATAAGAGACTTGGGATGTACCCCGGGTGCTTGTAGAGGTTTTACAGGTTCTTGATGAAGCTTTAGGGTTCCTGTTGTTCCACATTTTTAAGCAGGTCATACAGATAGACTCAGAGATGGAACTTTATGTCTTTGATATATTTAATTTTCTTAATATCTTAGTCACATATTAGGCCTATTAGTTGTACTAAGCATGCAATAATAGTTGTAAACAATAATATAAAATCAATAACAACATAAGTAGTTTAAACAAGGTTTGTGTCTCTTTGTTTCCAGTTGGGCCTCCCCATTGTTGTGGTTGTGACCAATGTGAATGATAACCCTCCAGTCTTTGATCAGAACCCCTACCGTGTCAATGTCAATGAGGTAAGAGTCTGATAAATACCTTTAAATACGCAGGAACTATTGTTCATCACTGTACTTGTTTATTTATTTTTTTGCTTTACAGACCTGACCGGTTTAGTTAGGTCTATTGATGATGCAAGTGTCAGAGACTTTTCAGAATAAATCATTGTTGTGGCTGCTATACTGTGTAAAAACTGTGTTTCATGTTAATATTTCATCACACTGACTGATTTTTGTCCCAGATGTCTCCTGTTGACATGAGCGTGGGCCGCTTCTTTGCAACAGACGTGGACTCTCCAACACTCTACTACACACTGACGTCTGAATCTGTAAGACCTCGTATTTATTTTTCTTTTATCTCTCAGTAGGTCCAACATTTAGATAAAACCTCTTATTGTTTGTCTTTCCCAGAGTCAGATGAGATATTAGTTTAATCTCCAGTACAGAGATGGGACCAGGACGTGTTTAGCCTAGCCTAGCAGGGGGTAAACTGCTAGCTCAAGAGGCAGATCTAAAGAGTTTTTATTGTCCTGTTTGATTTCTGCAGGACGGCTTTAAACTGAGGTCGCCTACCAACCCGGATCTCCTCGTCAAGACGCCTCTCGACTACGAGAAAGTCAAAACTGTCCAACTGATATTATCCGTTCAGGTGAGTGCTGCTCACTGCTGGTTCTGAACACTGATTTCCTTTTTCGGACTCAATGAAATCAAAGCAATTCAAATGAGCTCCACCTTTACCAGCTGCAACATTAAGATGTTGAAGAAATATCCCAAAAATATTTGTAAAATATTAGTAAAATATACAAAAAAATATTAGCAAAATTTGCCTAAGATATTAGTAAAATATCCCCACAATATTAGTAAAATATTTCCCCAAAATATTAGTAAAATAGCAGAAAAATATTAGCAAAGCTCCAGACAAAGATTTGTAAAATATCCAAAATAATATCAGTAAGATATGTAAAAAAAATCTGTAAAATATCCAAAATAATATCAGTAAAATATATTTAAAAATCTGTAAAATATCCAAAATAATATCAATAAAATATATTAAAAAATCTGTAAAATATCCAAAATAATATCAATAAATATATTAAAAAATCTGTAAAATATCCACAATAATATCAGTAAAATATATTAAAATATCTGTAAAATATCCAAAATAATATCAGTAAAAAATCCCAAAAATATTAGTAAAATATCCAAAAAATATTGATAAATTATCAGGCAAACAGTCATAAAATATCCAAAAATAAATTAAAATTAGCTCCATATTTACAAGTTGCAACATTAAGATGATGAACCCATTAATGCATCACTAATTATAATATAATTATATTATATATATTATTCTGCATAGTAATTACTTCTACTTTTGGTACTTTAAGTATATTTTGATACTAATACTTTTGTACTTTTACTTAGGTAAGATTTTGAATGCAGGACTTTACTTGTAACAGAGTATTTATACATGTGGTATTGTTACTTTTACTGAAGTACAAGACGTGAGCATTTCTTCCACCACTGCTGCGACTGTAAAGTGGCGTCAAGGTGTCTGACAAAGCGTCAGTATGTGAAAAGTTGGAATGAGATCTGCGGGGCCTTTAAATGGAGAAAAGCCTCTATAAAATGTTTGGACTAGAATCTTGAATCCCTGAACAGCTGAAACTTGAGAGACTCGTTTCAGTCCAGTGTCTCAGACATCTGCCGACTGTAGCTACGTTGCACTGAAATAATCAGATTGTCATTTCTTGTTTTTTTTTAAAGGACACACCATTGACACCGGCCAATAGCAGGGTTACATTCAGTGCCACCACCACCATCGTGGTCACCATCTTAGATGTTGATAACAGGCCGCCGTGGTTCCAGCCCTGCAGCAGGCATGAGATCGGGGGGGCTGTGGTCTGCCAGAGCGGCGGCTACACCGGCAGGGTTGTCTTAAACGAACAAGAGGTGCGACACTTTATCTGGAAAACCATGCAGTTTTTTGAATGCAGTACAAATGTGTTATTTTCACCTATTCTAAAATAGTGTATCTGAATATTTCTGCATACCGGGGTCCCTAAACAGTCTTGAATTACATGAGTTGTGTATCACTTTAAAGCTGAGACTCTTGTGACTCCAATGAGCCCATCTGTATTCATGTGTGAGGATGTTAGTCCCCATAGTAGCCATTTCATTGTAGTGAGACCATTTTTTTAAACTTGACCTCACTGTATAAAATGAACTGTGGTGACCTCTAGGATAATCACAGCCTCATGAAACTTTACAGCCACAAACTACAGACCTAGAGCATTCAGAGGATGTATGGCTTTCCTAGCTAGATTAAAAATAAGGGGGTTTCTGAGCAGTTTACACAACAGAAGTGCTCGCCATCCAATCCCTGCATGGCTTTTTCTATGATGTTCCTCAAGGTCTTGGTGTCTTAATGTGGTATTTTGCAGGGATTATTGATCATTTTTATCAGATCTCGAGTGGTAAAAAATTGTTACATTTATCACTAAATCTGTGTAAAAAATGTCTCAAACAACTTGACACACAGTGCTGAGCTGCATCTCAAATTAATCTTCAGGATCCCAGCTTTCAGATGATGTACACCACTTCTTTGTGACATCTACTACTGACCTGCTATCTTCCCCTAAAGACCCCCTGTATCCCCCTAAAAAAGACAAAAACGGGTCTATTGTGGGTTTCAGAGAGTTAAAGCTGAAGTAAGCGAGATTGGAGCAAATATGATTAAAAAAAGTTATTTTTATAAAACAGTCACTATATCCTGACATGACAGTAGTGCATGAAACAGGTAACCTGAAAAAAAATCATGTTCCTCTGTGTCCTCCGATGCCCCTAATGGCATCTGCAAGATTTCATAGACCGGAGGAAAACAAGCAGTCAGAGCTGATCTGGGATCTGCTGTCCATCTACTGTCTATGAGAGCCGGCTGTCAATCACTTGCGAACTCCGACCAAACGGTCAAACTAGGCAGCGCTGATCAAATATGAATCAATATTATGTTACATTAATGCCTATTTCTCACCTCAAATGTTTTCAGAATCAGCTTGTAGTGCACTGTTTAGCTGTAAAATGAGAAAGTTTGTGACCCGGCAGCCATGTTGAGATCAGTTGAGGAAATACCAAGCACCGCCCACCAGCCGGAGCACAGCCAATAGGAACGCTCTCTCTCTCTGAAATGACCTGTGATTGGTCAAAGTAGATGGTAGATTTTTTAAAGCCTGAAAACAGAGCCATGAGGAGGTGCAGAAGTCTAGTTATCTCTCAGAACACTTGAATCACAATATGCTGAAAGGTTATTATGGAGTTTTTGCCCAATGATGCCACAAATATACTGCCTATACTATATCAGAGTGTTTTCTCCTCTGCAGATCGGAGTGTTACCTCTGGAACCAGGACCACTGCACGCCATCGACGGAGACGCAGGGATAGATGAGAAAATGACGTACTCGTTCCTGAGCGGTAAGTAACAGTGGTTTGTTCTTCAGTCTGGCGTCTACATTCACAGATATAAGTTGATGATGATTGGCAGCTCGAATCAGCTCAGTCTGTCTGTGTTTTAGGAAATGCTGACGGTCTGTTTGAGATCAACGCGAACACGGGGAACATCACAATGCTGAAGCCGGCCGATGTGTTGGGGACGATCAGTCTGACAGTTCTGGTAAAGACAAAACGTTCAAATGACAGTGTCTTCAAACAAAAAACTAAATTTAACCTCAACGCCTAGAATTTGTTATTTATTGAAAGATTTGCTGAGTTTGGTTGGTGGGTAGTCAGAATTGGTTGGGTGGAGTTGTACTGTTGTATTTCTAAAATCCTGGTTAACGTCCTGCTGTTTTTCTCTCCCAGGCTGCTCAGGAGATAAACAGTTATCAGTTTGCCACCACCACCGTCACAGTCAGTGTTCAGGTGAAGAGTCTCCACCGTCCACAGTTTCAGAAGCCTCAGTACGAAGGCGTCATCACCGCAGTGGGCATCATGGCGGTGGACCCGAAGAACAAGGATGAGCCGCTGCAGATCCTTGCCACGGATGATGACTACACTGCCACTGGGGTAAAACACTGATTCCAACACTAATACTGTGCACGTCTATTGAATCAAAGTGTGTTTCCACCCACCTGTTTTATATGCATTTTCAATTTTTGCATTGTTACGGCCTCTCAAACAAACAAAGGTTCTGGAGAGACCGAAGCATATGAAAGGACGCCATGAGACAGTTATGTGAAAAGAAAACCATCAATTTATTTTAAATCAGGAAAAAAATAACTATCATTTCACTATTTATTTCTCAAGTATTTAATACTCTTATCAACATGAGAGTGGACAAATATGCTGCTTTATGCAAATGTATGTATATATTCATTATTGTAAATCAATTAACAACACAAAACTATGACAGATATTGTCCAGAAACCCTTACAGGTACTGCATTTAGCATAAAAAAATATGCTCAAATCATAATCCTTCGAGACAAACTAGTTTGACATGGTTGGTACCAATCGATTCTTTAGGTTTTCTAGTTTCATATGATGCCAGTATCTTCACTCTAGCTTTAAAACTGAGTCTGCCACATTCCAAAAAAATCCTATGTTGCGTTAATGCGTTAAAGAAATTAGTGGCGTTAAAACAAATTTGCGTTTTGACAGCCCTAAAAAAACACATTATTTAAAGGTCAAACTGAAAAGTGAGCGCATCTGAAATGTGCGTACCAGACTACTTTGCATTAACAGTGCAATGTTTTTGGCAAACTCTCTTAACTTCAGCTAATTCTGCTGGCTAATGCAACTTCATTGTGAACTAAAAGTGGTAGGTTACTGTTTAACTGAATATTCCTCGTATCAGTTTTGAGTGTTTGAGGACTGTGGATATCTTTTGGGAGTTTTCGGTCTACTTGATGTGCAGCACTAACCTTTTAATTTCTGTTTGAACAGGGTATAAATCCCCTCATCACTTACAACGTGATTGGGAGCAGTGATTTCTCCATCGTTAGCGGCTATTTATTCATGACAAAGGATCTCCCAGAGGGCACATTATCTCTGCAAGTGAGTTTACAAATCTAGTAAATCTTGAAGTGACTGATTGATAGGTCATTTTCTATTAAGTAATCAACTTAAACTTCGTACTTCCAGGTGGTGGCAATGGACGAATCTAACGAAGAATCAGATACGGCTCAGCTCTCCGTGGAGGTGGCTTCAGGTAGGAAGAAATCCTTCTCAGAGGGCTCTAATAAATGTTGAAAGTTAGACAACAAAACTGCTCAGACTCTGCTTCAGGCTCAATGCAGTTGATCAGTTATCCTTCAATGTCGTGCATGACCGTCGAATACATGCATGAGTGCTAGAATCACGAGCTTGTAGCTTTGTAACATGCAAACTGCAATGTTCAAATTAGCTGCTGATCACTCCAGACCAAAAGATCCTTTCATTTTTAATACATTTTGTCCACAATTTGCCCGTTTCCACCACAGAACTTTTCCAGGAACCTTTTCATGAATTCAGGAAATTTACCGGCATTTCCACCAGAGGAACCAGGGTGTAAATTTAGTACCTGGGAAGCCTCGTTTGGTCTGTCTCATCAATTGCGTGGGAAATAGAGGCTGATTCTTCATTTCCACTGCGTTTAGTTCTGTTTTTTAATTGTGTCACGTATCCACTGTGGCACAGTCCTGTGGTTGGTCTGCTCTCATGTCACCAAAAAATGCAACAGAGTTCACTACGATGTGGTCAAAGACCTTTTCATGTAGTCTTAGTGCAGTTTTTTTGGAACACAGTGTTTGATTGGCAGTACTCTCGTCAGTTTAGTTTAGGTTTGGAAGCTCTTTTAGGGTTCAGACTGAACAGAAAGTGAATTTCAGAGGCGCCGCGGTCGTGTAAAGTAGCAAACGTATGTGACCCAAAGCTAGTGTGTAAGCAGACGTGGAGACGCATGAGTTAAACATCTTTCAAGAACTGAAGCTTTATGATTCCACTTCCTGAAAATAAACGTACAGACAAGACAAGAAAATAGAAAAACTGGGCCTCATTTATCAACTGTTTGGATACAAAGTTTTTGTGCTGAATGCTGACGTTTCCACATAGAGGATGTCATTTATCAATCATGAGAATGTGCACTCCTGACCATGCATATGCAGAAACCATGGTGGTAGAAAAGGAGCATGATAGGGCACTATAGGATTGCTGAAGGACCGCTGGATGAGGTGTACTTCCCTCATCATGTGTCACTTATTTCTTTATTGTGGGCTGCAATTATTTTTTTGAGAATCGCTTTAAAATTGACCCATATCTCTATAATGTCTGCTACAGTTCTAACTTCCGGTGAAACGGCATTTATTTCATTCAATACATGCAGCCAAGCCATATCCTTTCTTCTCTGTGACAGTCCTTCTATTTTCTACACAGTTTGATAAACAAGGCCTGAGCTTCCACCAAACAAAACACAAACACAGGAACTCTGTTGGCTAGCTAGAACACATGTTGGTACCGTTGGGTTGATTGGCTGTTTGTGGCTAATAAAAAAAAAAGTCAAGTCAAGTTTGTGCAAATAAACGAAGGTGAAAATTCCCTTTGCATCCAGTCTGAAGCACCTTTTAGGTTCGTAGAAAACCTGGACACGAGGTGAAACCATTAAGCTTCAAAGTGTGCTCTCCTCCCAGGTCTCACCACCACCAGTTTGCCTCTGAGCACTACAGGCAGTATAGACACAACGCCCTTAGGGGAATCCACCACCAACAGCAAGACCACAGAAGATATTGTGTCCACCACTAACCCCACTACGTCAACTGACAGCAGCCTCTCTACTACCACCCCTGGCACGACCACTGAAAGCATCATTTCCACCACTAATCCCAGTATGACCAGTGAAGGCAGCATTTCCACTACTAAACCCAGTATGACCAGTGAAGGCAGCATTTCCACTACTAATCCCAGTTTGACCAGTGAAGGCAGCATTTCCACCACTAATCCCAGTTTGACCAGTGATGGAAGCGTCTCCACAGCCAGCACAGCTCACCCTCACACAGGTAGTCACATTTTTCTCTCAATACCTTCAGTCGTATCAAATATTTTTCCGTTGAGAGAATTTAAGCTGCATGTAAGGTGAGAGCGATTCTCACATGGTTAACAAAAAATATGATCCCACACATAATTAACAAAAAATAAAATAAAGCAGTCAAGGAAGGAACTTTATTGTCCAATGTAGTGCGAAGTGGCAACCAAACCAGAAGACACAAGAGTCCACTTCTGAGTTCCTGTAATGGTAGGGTTCAAAATGTGTTCAAGAGCTGCCTATTTTGACAAGAAAAGGAGTCTTGTTGTTAACATGCAAAGCGACCAACCACAGAGCTCTGCTTTGTTGTGCAGTGACAGCAGTCGGGTCTGAAAAAGTGCTATCAGATTTAAACAGAATTACCTGAAACTCATCCTCCAGCTCAATGCTAAACTAGTGATAATGAACATTACAAAAGAACAAAAGCTCCAACATACACCGATCAGCCATAACATTAGGACAGCATGGACACCCTGACCGGTCTGCGGCTAAGAAGCCCCATACGCAACAAACTGCGATGAACTGTGTGTTCTGACACCTTTCTATCCGAACCAGCATTAACTTTTTCAGCAAATTGTGCTACAGTAGCTCTTCTATTATGCTCTGACCCAGTCGTCTAGCCATCACAATTTGGCCCTTGTCAAAGTCGCTCACATCCTCACGCTTGCCCATTTTTTCTACTTCCAACACAAAGTTCAAAGTTCAAAATGTTCACTTGCTGTTTAATATATCCCTCCCACTGCCAGATGCCATTGTAACGAGATAATCAATGTTATTCACTTCGCCTGTCAGTGGTCTTAATGTAATGGCTGATCGGTGTATTTGGAGACTTTGCAGCGAGTCTGTTGTAGACTTCCACTATTTTTTGTTGAATGTCTCTGATTTGAAGTTTAGCCATTGGACCACTATGTGTAACCAAGTCTAGCATTACAAAACCACTCTAAATCTCTGTGTTGGTGCATTTCTCATAGTCTAGTATGTCGAAAAATTTCATGAAAAAAAGTCATAGTATAGTATGTTGAAAAATTTCATGAAAAAAAGTCATAGTATAGCATGTCGAAAAAATGTCACAAAAAAATTCATAGTATAGTATGTCAAAAAATTTCAACAAAAAAAGTCATAGTATAGCATGTCGGAAACTTTTATGAAAAAAAGTCATAGTAAAGTATGTCGAAAACTTTTATGAAAAAAAGTCATAGTATAGTATGTCCAAAATTTTTATGAAAAAAAGTCAAAAGTCATGTTGAAAAATGTCATGATAAAAAGTGATAGTATAGTATGCCGAGAAATGTAATGAAAAAAAGTCAAAAGTCATGTCGAAAAATTTCAACAAAAAAAGTCAGCGTATACTATAAAAAGGTTTTCTACTCTGTTTTTGACATGTTATATCATGACTTGTGAAATAGCTCAGGTTGGTAGATATCTGGTTGGAATACTGGAGGTTGTAGTTTCGATCCTCATGTGATACAGTGATGTTTGAGGGCTAACTTCAAATGAAGAAGTCATATACAAAAAGAAACACTTGTTGGTGTATTTGGTCAGATAGCTAAGTGTGGTATATCTGGTTGGAATACTGGAGGTTGTGGGTTCGATCCTCATGTGACACAGTGAGGTTTGAGGTCTGTCTGAAAAAAGTCATAGTATAGTATGTCAAAAAAGTCATAGTATAGCATGTCGAAAAATTTCATGAAAAAAAGTCATAGTATAGTATGTCGAAAACTTTCATGAAAAAAAGTCATACTATAGCATGTCGAAAAATTTCATGAAAAAAAGTCATAGTATAGTATGTTGAAAAATTTCAACAAAAGAAAAGTCATTGTATAGTATGTCGAAAAATTTCATGAAAAAAAGTCATAGTATTGTATGTTGAAACATTTCATGAAAAAAAGTCATAGTATAGTATGTCGAAAACTTTCATGAAAAAAGTCATATTATAGCATGTTGAAAAATTTCATGAAAAAAGTCAAAAGTCATGTCGAAAAATGTTATGAAAAAAAGTCATAGTATATTATGTCAAAAAAGTCATAGTATATTATGTCGAAAAATTTCATGAAAAAAAGTCATAATATAGTATGTCGAAAAATTTCATGAAAAAAAGTCATAGTATAGTATGTTGAAAAATTTCAACAAAAAAAAGTAATTGTATAGCATGTCGAAAAATTTCATGAAAAAAAGTCATAGTATAGTATGTCGAAAAATTTCATGAAAAAAAGTCATAGTATAGTATGTCGAAAAATTTCATGAAAAAAAGTCATAGTATAGTATGTTGAAAAATTTCATGAAAAAAAGTCATAGTATAGTATGTCGAAAAATGTC
>CAKALU010049433.1:868-11235 GCA_916700995.1 Hozukius guyotensis
GGGGAATTGAACAACTTTGATCTTTGATTGATTGATCTTTAAAAAACAGGAAACTGTGAACTGACCCTTTAATGTGCAACACTGGATGCTGGTATCCATGGAAACTCGTTTGACTGACAGGAGGGATGTGATGCTGTGGTTGGCTGATTGTCTGAAGCCTTTCTGAACCGAACAATGAGCTGCGGCGTGTGGGCGGAGCTTATGACTCCTGACAGGTAGGTGGCGTCAGGTACGTCGTCTGTCTTCCGAACAGCTTCGTCTCTCAACTGGGGACGAATCCTGTGCTGTGATTGGCTGTCCTGTGTGCTAAACCTCGCCCACCTGCAGCCTACAGATTAAACATACACACACACACCTGCTGCAGTATGTCAGAGTGTGTGTTCTCGGGGCGGCAGCGTGTGCAGCACCTGGTCGAGCAGCTGCAGCGCTCGGTGCAGGTGGACTTCCAGCCAGCAGGGGGTGTCCTTGATGCTCTGACGCGGGTAGTCGCACCCCCAACCTTTGACGAAGCTCAGACGCACGATGCACAACCTGCGCAGGTCGTCCACGCCCAGACCTGCCGTCGAACACACACCTGGAGGGAGACAGGAAGTCACACCTTCACTCAGCTGCCTCAGACACAACGGCAAGAACAACTACAACAACAACAACAACCACTACAACCACAGCAACCACACAATTACAACAACAACCACAACCATAGCAACAACCACAACCACAGCAACAACAACGAGCACTACAACCACAGCAACCACACAACAACAACAACAACAACCACAACCATAGCAACAACAACTACAACCACAACCACAGCAACAACAACCACAACCATAGCAGCAACAACAACAATCACAACAACCACAACCACAGCAGCAACAACAACAACAATCACAACCACAGCATCAACTACAACAACATAAAAAATAATCACAACTACAGCAACAACTACAACAATCACAACCACAGCAGTAAAACAACAACCACAACCATTATTATTATTGGGGCTACTATTAGGAAAATAAAATAAATTTTAAAAAGTCGTTATATTACAAAACAAGTTATAATTTTATGAGAGAAAGTCATGATATTATGGGGATAAATTTGTAGTATTACGATAAAATGTTATTGTTGTATTTCAACAATAAAATGTCACGTATGCATGTTATGATTGTTATTGCACGTTATGATTGGATTACATGTGTGTTTCTCTGACATCACACTCAGATGTCTCCGGTGTGTCCAGCAGGCAGAGCTGCTGCAGCCTCCATACTGACACACAGCAGAGAGACAGACAGGTGATACTCACTGACTGCAGGGGCGATCCCCCCCACGCTGTTCGGTCCGGGAATCGCACCGACAACCGCCGCTGCCTGAGTTGCCACTGCTGCCTGAGCTGCTGCCGCTTGCTGCTGCATCTGTCTGTGACACTGCCTCAGGTCAAACACCTGGAGAGAGAGAGAAAGGTGAGAGACAGACAGGTGAGAGACAGACAGACAGGTTAGGGCGGCTGTAGCTCAGTAGAGCGGTCGTCCTTTAACCACAAGGTAAATACATTTTGGGCAAATAAATAATGGGTTAAATGCAGAAATAAATACAGAAATAAATACACACATTTATTGGTAGGAATGAATAAGTCTGACAGTGTTGTAATGTGGTTCTGTGAGGTTCTGGTACTGTCCGTCGTCCACAGAGAAGAACAGCAGAGAGTCGTCTGCATATCGACACACTCACCTTGATGTAAGCTCCGGGGTAGATCTTATGGACTCCGTCTCCCGGCGCTCGGCCTGCCTCACGGTCCAGGTACAAACTCTGGATGAACACCGAGTGGTCGCTAAGGCAACGCATCCAGATGTCCCCCTCCCCCCGACACTCCAGCTGGACCCCCCGACCGATGTGGAGTCTGCAGGAAAACAACCATAGAAGAAGAACTGGTTGTTTCAGACTGCTGACATTACACCTCCTCCTCCTGCTACCACCAGTACTGTTACTGGTCAGACGGGTCAGAGGGGTCAGAGGGGTCACCTGGCTCGGTGGCTGGCGGCGGTGCGGTGGACGTTACTCAGCTGTCCCAAACAGAAACGGTCTCCTCCTGAAGGATCCACATAACCGTCCACCGTCACCAGAGGACAGCTGGACTGGACCTTAAACATCTCCCCGACCTGAACATCCAACTCAAAGTACGAGATGGAGCACCAGAACTCCGGACCTGAGAGACAAATCGAGACAAGGGGGACAAAGTTAGACAGTTGAACAGAGACAAAGCAAGACAGGGGGGACTAAGTGAGACAGTTGACAAGAGACATAGAGACAAAGTGAGAGGAGGTAAAAATAGAGGACATATCTGGAAAGTGAGGACATTTTTGGAAAATGAGGACATTTCTGGAAAGTGAGGACATTTTATGAAAGTGAGGACATTTTTGGAAAATGAGGATATTTCGGAAAATAAGGACATTTTTGGAAAGTGAGGATACTTCTGGGAAGTGAGGACATTTCTGGGAAGTGAGGACATTTTTGGAAAATGAGGATATTTTATGAAAATGAGGACATTTTTTATAAGTGGGAACATTTTATGAAAGTAAGGACATTTTTGGAAAATTATGACATTTTTTATAATTGAGGATATTTTATGAAAATGAGGACATTTCTGGGAAGTGAGGACATTTTTGAGGGGTGATAATATTTTTGGAAAATGAGGACATTTCCAAACATATTAGAGTTGGTACCTGGGTGGTTGGACACTGGTTGTGGATACGGAGCAGTACTGTGATGCTGTGACCCTGCAGGAACAAACACGTAGACTCAGTATGATGTACTACTGCACAGTACTACTGTAAAGTACTACTATTGCAGTACGTTAGTTGGATATTTCCCATGATGTCATACAGAAGTGTGTGTTGGGGGCGTGGTGATGATTATGATGTAATGGAGGCTGCTGGTGGCTCCGCCCACTCTGTCCTGCAGGGCTGTAGGGGACGGGGCTATTACCTGGCCAGGTGGCTGCAGAGACACACAGGACATGGGTCATATCACTACTGTTCCTGTGGTACTACTACTACTACTACTACTACTACTTCTGGTGCTATCGCTACTATTCCTGCTACTACTACTGCTAATGCTACAATTCCTGCTACTACTACTGCTAATGCTACTATTCCTGCTACTACTACTGCTAATGCTACTATTCCTGCTACTACTACTGCTGCTAATGCTACTATTCCTGCTACTACTACTGCTGTTAATGCTATTCATTTGACTACTACTATTGTAACTTCTCCCTTTAGTACCATTAGTAGTACTGGTACTCTTGATGCTGACCCCACCAGCTGTACTTCAGTTTATCTCAAGTGTACTTCAGTAATGTACAAGTGGGTGCAGGTACAGTACCAGTTTTGGGGGGGCTGCTGTAGTCGGGCTGGTGTGGGGAGGTGGGGGTGTGAGGGTGAGGAGGCTGGGGGGTGTGAGGGGGGTTCTGGTGAGGTGGGGAGGCGTGGCCTCCGTGGTTCTGAGGCTGGGCGATCTGAAGGAGGCCGGGGCCCTCGCTGTTGATACCCCCGACACCCCCGACACCTCCACCGTTTCTCCCGCAGCCACCAGCTGACAGAGCTGCAGCCGTCATGGAGCTGCTGCCTGCAGGACAGAAAGCAGTCATGAGGACATCACGGTGTTAGCTGGAGGCTAAACAAAGGAAAGCCTGGAGGCTAACACTAGCAGTGGGCTAAAGTTACACATCTAAAATATCATCTTGCTGTGTTGTTGGGTGCCAGAATCCAGATATCACATACATTTGAGATGACAAACTGTGATTCGAGGCTCTAGCGAGCTACAATATCCGACAAATGTTTCAGAGATGGAGAGTAAATGTTTTTAATATTTAGCCTTCTGTTAATCGCAGCCGTGAGCCATTGGCTGCTGTTAGCAGAAGGCTAAACTATTAGCAACCCTTTCTCTCCATCTCTGAAACGCTTTGCCGATATTGTACGACTCTGTTTTTGACTGACTTTACTGAAGGATAGTTAACTATAGGCATCCAAAGATTTATACGCCCTCAAATTATTTATTTATTTAATTTAGCCCGCTGGTTGGACGGCTGGCTACTTAACTAGCTTAACTTGCTAATTCCGCCATGCTGTCATGAAACACAGAAAATGAGGTGAACAAAGTTGTCACTCATCTGGGTATAGCACTGTGCTTTCCTACACTGTGACAAGAGTGTGTGAATGAAGCATTAAGTTGTTAAATTTGACTCATTTAGCGACTGGCTAGTTAGCTAGCTACCTTGCCAATTCCACCATGCTACAGAAAATGAGCCCAACAGCGGACAGCGCTGGGTCACGGTCCCTCTGCCTCACTCCTCGCCGCTAGGAGACTACTTCACCGGGAGGAGAGCAGGCGTTAGCTAGCTAGCTCTTCAGTCTCCAGAGAAGCTAGCTAGCTAACTAGCCAGTTCAGGAGACAGACAATCTAGCTAGTTAACTAACGTTAGCCAGCCGTCTACTCCTCCTGAAGTAGTCTCCAGCGGTGTAGGGGTCGGCTAATCTGGTCTCATTGGTTAATGTTAACTTTCTCAACTAACACTCGTGATCCTGGAGAGTGAGTGACAGAACATATTGAGAGAAACTAGTATTTTCTTCAGTTATTGTTAAAAAAAAGCCAGCATTATCTAACGTGTTCAGAGAATTATTCTGCCTCCACTTAACGCTCCGCCCACTAAACACCTCATCATGGTTACTAACAGAAAAGAGGGCTGTATGAAATAAAATAGATTTGATTGACAGTCTGACCTGGAGGAGAGAGAGGCATGCTGGGATACATGCTGACAGGGCGGGGCTGGCTGTAGGGGTCAGTGTGGGGGGGCAGGTCAATCTGCAGACAGTCCTGCATGTACTCCTCCTTTATCAGAGACTGAGGACCTGAAGGAAGACGGGGCGAAGTCAACATGATGACCAATCAACAGTAGATGGCGTCGGGTACTCATGAATATTAATGAGCAGGGTGTTTACCTGCTGCGGGGGACGCCACCCTCTCGTAGTGGTAGGGGTTCACACACACGCTGTCGTACTTCAGGTCGAACGCAAACTGACAGAACTTGACGTGTTTCAGCTCGTTCTTATGGAGGTCGGGCCAACGCCACAGACGGGCGTAGATCACATGAGGGAAACCTTTCCTACCCGCAACCTGGTGACAGACAGACAGGTGAGAGACAGACAGGTGAGAGGCAGACAGACAGACAGACAGACAGACAGGTGAGAGACAGGCAGACAGACAGACATACAGACAGACAGACAGGTGAGAGACAGGTGAGAGACAGACAGACAGAGAGATAGGCAGGTGAGAGACAGGTGAGAGACAGACAGACAGAGAGATAGGCAGGTGAGAGACAGACAGACAGACAGACAGACAGACAGACATGTGAGAGATAGACAGGTGAGAGACAGGCAGACAGACAGACAGACAGACAGACAGACAGGTGAGAGATAGACAGGTGAGAGACAGGCAAACAGACAGACAGATGAGAGATAGACAGGTGAGAGACAGGCAAACAGACAGACAGATGAGAGATAGACAGGTGAGAGACAGGCAGACAGACAGACAGATGAGAGATAGACAGGTGAGAGACAGACAGACAGACAGACAGACAGACCGACAGACAGACAGGAAACATCCTTCATGGACATTTAAATAAATTCTGTGAGAACAAACTGAGTCACGGTGAGCAGAGGTTACCATGGAAACAGTGTGTGTGTGTGTGTGTGTGTGTGTGTGTGTGTGTTGGTGTGTGCATGTGTGTGTACCAGGTGATGCAGAGTTAACCCGTCACGCCAAACCACGACCATGACATCATGTCTGACCTCACATCTGTCTGTCTCTTTCTGTGTGTGTGAGACAGCCAGACCTCAACACACTGCAAGAAAATCATCTTTCTGTTTATTTTAAACGTGTTCTTTTTCTGTCTGAGTTGTTTCAGCTGAACAGAAAGTGATTGATCCAGACACACGTTAAAGGTTCTGATTGATTAGTGATCGGAGAATAAACAATGAGATGATAACCAGACAGATTTAACACATAAAGAGACAATTCAAATAAAATCAGGTGAAAATGAAGATGATTATTAAACAGGTGAAATAGTGTCACCTCATTGGATAATAACATGTACAGGTGTTTTCAGCCTATCAGAGCAGAGTGTGTTCTGTGTGCACAGGTGAAGGGCAGGGATAAGAGTCTGCAGACAAAACACACACACGCACGCATACAAGCACACACACGCACACACACACACACACACACACACACACACACACACACACACACACACACACACACACACACACACACACACACACACACACAGACTCTGAAACACACTGTAAAAGAACATCCGTCTTAACGAGTCACTCAGCTTTAACACTCTTACCATCAGAAACAAAACAAATCAGTCGGGAGACAAAACTTTTTGTTCTTTGATAAAAAGCTACAGGAAAAAACTGAAGGACAACTACGACTCCCAGGATGCCGTCGTCATCTTGGTTTTTGGACATCGCCATCTTGGTTTCTGGCAGTCGGCATCTAGGTCTTGGCCGACGCCATCTTGGTTTCCGGCCGTCACCATCTTTGTTTACGGCCGTCACCATCTTGGTCTTTAGCCGTCGCCGTCGCCGTCTTGGTTTTTGGCCGTCGCAATCTCTGTTTTTAGCTGTCGCCATCTTGGTTTTTGGCCGTTGTTGTTTTTGGGGAGTTTAATTTATAACTTAACATCAGATTTCATAAACTCTTCATATGTTTTGTGTAAAAGTATGAATCTGTAAAGTAACTAAAGCCGTCAGATAAATGTAGTGGAGTAGAAATTAGAATGAAAAGAGTAAAGTAAAGTACAAGTACCTCAAATTTGTAAGTGCAGTACTTGAGTAAATGTACTTACATCACTGTTGTTTACTAGCTGATTTAGTAAATCACTGGTCTGAAACCGGTTAGTAGTTACTGAGAACTTTTTACAGTGTAAAAACTCTGTGGTGAGATCCAAGAACAAACTCTAGACGTGTACACATTCCCGTCTGTCCACACACACACACACACACACACACACACACACACACACACACACACACACACACACACACACACACACACACACACACACACACACACTGTCTGGCTTAAGTTAACCCGGCCCCTTTCCTGTGTTTCAGACAAAACAAGCCAGCCTGCCCTTCCTCCTCCTCCTCCTCCTCTTCTCTCTGCTCACTGACACTCTCATATCAGTTCTCTGTTTGGGTGTTGGAAGGTTCTTCAGAAGGTTCCTTTGATCCATTAACAGACTCCACTGGTTCTTGATGAGGATCCAAAGGTTCTTCAGGGGGCTGCGGGATGTCTGGAGTTTTCAGGGTTCTACAGTTGTTTACAGGGTTCTTAAAGTGACCATCTGCACACTGAAAAGATGCTGCAGGTCCTGGATCAGGGTCTGGGTGTCAAAGGCTTCTTCCAGGGAAACTTAAAGAAGTATTCACCGCTTTCATAAAACTGGACTGTTTTCATAAAACTGGACTATTTAAGCCCCCTCCAGTGTATTTTGGCATTTCTATGTTACTTCATATTTATTTGAGTCATTTCCTGACTAAGTTCATTAGCCACACTGTTTGCCAAACATTTTTTTGACAAATAATTTAATTATTTTTGTGCTCAAACTTAAAAAAAGAAGGTTGTTGCTTTCCTCCACCTTAGTTTAGTGTGTTTATTTTCACAATGACATATGTGTGTGTGGTGAACGGGTGAAATCAAAGCAGTGAATTACACGAAATCCCACCGACAGAATTAACACAACATACTGACTGTCTCTCTCACTCGCTCTCTTCTTTAACGTCTCCTCCTGCTGGAGATAAATTAACAAAAAGCAGCCAATGCCTGAGGTTTGCGGGCCTCTAACAGGTCCGGACGACGGGGAGCACACAACTTTCAGCCCGAAAGGAAACCAGAGAAAAGTCCTGTTAGAGAAATAAATAAAACTCAGTGCAGCCTGGTGTGGTGTCGGTGCTGGAGCTGAGGCGAGAGCGGCCGGTGCTGGTGGACGGTGCACCTCCAAAACGTCCCGAAACTGCATTGCAAAAGGCGGACCTCGGTAACATGTCTAATTAAGATCCAAAGGTCTGAGACATTTGAGAAGCTGGAACCAGAAAATGTTTGACTAGGTGATTAATTTCCTTGTGATTGACTAGGGTTAGGGGGGTTAGTTAGTTATCTAAAGGACTCTCTGGTGCTTGATTAGCCAGATGGAGCTCAAATAGATCAATAGAAAATGTGAATGTTCATTTTTCAGCTGCATCATGCAGATCTTCACATATTCATCACGTGAAAAGCAGAAATCAAACCTTTAGCTGTAGTTTGATGTGACGTAGCTCGTCTCCTACCTGCAGCCGTCCGTCCAGCGTCCTCTGGATGGTGACACACTTGCTGGGATGGACGCCATTGGTGGTGACGGCGGTGATGAGCGAGTCCAGCTCGTCCTTCTTCTCCTTCAGCTTCTTCACCAGACTCTCGATTGCCCGCTTGGCGAAGCCCTCGTTCTCTGCTCCCTGCCGGTGGCACATCAGGCTGTGGACGATGCTGAGGCAGGCGTCGGCACTGCTGGGGGCGGGGCCGAGCACCGACATGATCACCTGACAAGAAATGTATCTGCATTAATTTAAATAAACCAGTCATTGTTTACGTCATGTTTTAAGCAAAAATGACAAAAAGATCACTTCTTCCAAATTCACAAAAGTCAATATTTGCTGATTTTCTTCTTCTGTGTTAATAAACTGAATGTCTTTTGGTTTAGGACGGTTGGTCGGAAATAATAAGACATCTGAAGACGTCACCTTGAGGCCAAGTGACATACTCACACATTTTATAGACCAAATGTTTAATCTAGTCATCAAGAAAATAATTGATTGATTAATCAATAATGACAATAATGTTTAGTTAGACTGTATAGAAGAAGTAGATGAAGTGGTCATGGTGACGTCACCCAATGGTTTGTGGACTGCCATTTTTAAGCCTCGAGTTCGACATTTTGGCCGTCGCCAACTTTGTTTTTGGCCGTCTTCATCTTGGTTTTCAGCCGTCGCCATCTTGCTTTTTGTTCGTCGCCATCTTGGTGTTTTGTCCGTCGCCATCTTGGTGTTTTGTCTGTCGCCATCTTGGTTTTTGGCCGTCTCCATCTTGGTTTTTGGCCATCGCCATCTTGGTTTTTGGCCGTCTCCATATTGTTTTTTGACCATCACCATCTTGGTTTTTGGCTGTCGCCATCGCCCAATGCTGGGATGTGAGGCGATCCCTCGCAATAAAAGAATGCCCCTGTAGCTCCCCCCATGTTCCCTGAGCCTCAACAATCACTACTTTAACTAAGTACATAAGTACTGCTTCAGTACCAGTGGCACCATTAACTACAGTAATAGTGCAGTAATACAGCGATACAGTACAATAATACAGTAATATAGTAGAGTAATAGTAAAGTAGTACAGAGGAACACATGAGGAGGTTTTTGCTGCATCTCTTCTGTAAAAATGCACCAAAACAGGAACAAATCTTGATCTTATTGATCTGATCAGATTCTACCAATCAGTGATCAATATAACGAAATGAACTGAGCTCTCCATCTGCATCAGGCCTGTTTTCATTTTCACCATGTTGCATCATCACTGTTTAACCTCCACATGTTCTCACTGATCCTCTAATTACTGATTAATCTATTGATTTGATTGGATTCAGTAAATTATATTCAATAAGATGATGTCAGATATCCATATTTAGTTGTCAGTGATGTCATCAAACTGCTTAATTAGTCTGGCCATCATTCAGATTCATTGATTGATTTTGTGGTTGATTGACTAATTGATTAATGATGTAATGATCACTGCAGCTGATAATCAGTGAAGACAGTGTTTGAGTGGCAGGCAGGCAGGCAGGCAGACAGGCAGACAGACAGACATGCAGACAGACAGGCAGGCAGACAGACAGACAGGCGCATCAACAGTTGTCAGATATAAAAAGTATCCGGACAGAGTGAGCCCTCAAAGGGCTCTGTCAGCTCCACTCACCGGGACTCGGCTCTCTCCGCTCGGCTGTGATCCGCTGGCTGCGTCGGTGAGACCGGCTGTCTGTGTGTCTCTGTCTGTCGGTCCGTGTGTCCTCCGTCTGGTCCAGACTGGAGTCTGTCTGCAGACTCATGAGAGTCAGCACGGATGGGGGGGGGGGGCGGGGGGGGGGGGGGGGGGGGGGGGGGGGGGGGGGGGGGGGGGGGGGGGGGGGGGGGGGGGGGGGGGGGGGGGGGGGGGGGGGGGGGGGGGGGGGGGGGGGGGGGGGGGGGGGGGGGGGGGGGGGGGGGGGGGGGGGGG
>CAKALU010049433.1:11255-28559 GCA_916700995.1 Hozukius guyotensis
GTGTCATGCTAACCAGACAGCCAGACATAACAGGAAGTCAGGCGACTCCATAAAAATAAGAGCAGCTTCATCCAGCTGCATGTCAGACTGCAGAGGAAGAAGAATCACTGTTATTATGTTATATGCCGCTTAAACACATTTTCTGACACACTGAACACCAGTGGTGGAATGTAACTAAGTACATTTACTCAAGTACTGTACTTAAGTACAATTTTAAGGTACTTGTAGGCTAGTACTTCCATTTTCTGCTACCCTGTACTTCTACTTCTCCTTTTGGAGGCAAATATTGTACTTTTATTCCACTACATTTATCTGACAGCTTTAGTTACTTTACAGATATTAAAACAAAATAAAATAAATGATGATATATTATTATAGATTAAACTAAAATATATATATATATATATATATATATATATATATATATGTGTGTTATTTTTTTTTTATCTTACTACTTAAAGGGACTGTTTGTAACTTCTTACAGGTATAAATCACCCGGGTCGGTGTCCCATGCGCGCTCGCATATTACAGTTAAAGTTATATCTAGTGAAGCCCGTCTGTTAAACAGTGTTGGCCGTGGTCGTAGTACGCGGGGGAGACCGTAGCTTTGGTCTCCAGGGCCGGAGTCTCTGCTCCTCTGCTTCTCTGCCTGCTTGCCTTCACTCAGCTCACTCCACCTCGCGTTCATGCGCGCTCACTACACACTGCAGAAGAGTTAGTTTAGCTCTGAGAATATCTAGTGAATGTACAGTGGACGTTTGTGCAGAAATAACTGCTGCAGCTCCTCCAGACCAACAGAGGTTTCCCGTGTCTTGTGAAGTGACGGGGCTCCGCAGCGAGAAACGTTATCGTCTCCAACCAAAACTCCGGTGTCTCCCCTGTTCCCTCCGACCGCGGTCGGGAGGCTGAAGCAGGAAAAGCCAACCCTAGGATCAGCATTGATTCATGGAGAGACCTTCGTCTGGTCAGCTAACATTACTGCCAAGCAGCTGAAATAGAGTGATATTGTGGTTTTAGCTGACGTGTGTCGCCTCACTGTTTTGAGCGATGCTCGTTTATGTCTATTTAGAGCGAGCACAAGCGCGAGCCCGACGCTGACTTTCATTGACTTAACGGCCACAGGTGTCGCTGTTAACAAGCATTTCTGATTCTTACAAACAGTCCCTTTAATTTTTAACCATCATTTCCTTTGTAGATATGTTATTGTACGTTATTTTGTCTAGGCAGGGGGTGGAGGAAGTGAAAATGCTATATGTTAAATATCTGTGAATAATGTTCTTTTTCTTAAATAAAAATATTATCATTATAGATTAAACTACCAGCAGATGAACAAATAAAATGTCCCAAAATATTAGTAAAATATCCCAAAAATAGTAAAATACCCTAAACAAAATTTGTAAAATATCCTAAAAAAATAATAAAATATTCATAAATAGTAAAATATCCTTAAAAAAATATTAGTAAAATATACAAAATACATTAGTAACATATCCTTAAAAAATTAGTAAGAATATCTCAAAAATATAAGTAAGATATCAGCTAAATATAAGTTATATATCAGAAAATCATGAATCGATTATCAGACAAAAATTTGTAAAATATGCAAAAGAATATTCAAAAATAATTACAAGTTGCTCCAGCTGCAACATTAAAGTGATGAACACATTAATGCATCAATAATTAGAATAATATAATATATTATTAACATTTTGAATGCAGGACTTTAACTTCTAACAGAGTATTTCTACACCTATAACACTATAATGCATCAATTATTATAATACAATAATATGATATACATTATTCTGCTTGGGTAATTGTTTTGTTATTAAACTGCTGTTTCCAAACTGTCACAACCAACAAATCAATAAACTTTAAACTTCCGGTCAAGTTGAGCTTTTATTTTGAATGTTTGTAGCCTCCTGTCACTAAGTTTGTTTGTGGGCGTGTCTTCTGTTGGTGGGAGAGAGACAGCCAATCGCTGCTCTCCTCTGTGTTGATTGACAGGTCGTCGGACAGACAGACTGTGGCGCCATCTAGTGGTAGAGAGAGAGACCTGCTGGTACTTATAAACCAATCAATAATTAATAAATAATACTAAATAAACGCACAGAAAATATAAAGACATCATGTAATTAATAATTATAAAAGTATTATTATTATTATTATAATTATTATTAATAATAATAATAATAACAATAATTATTATTATTAATAATTAATATATCAATAATATATTAATAATAATAATAATAATAATAATAATAATAATAATTATTATTATTATTATTATATTATTATTATAATGTCTGTCTTTTACTTTTTACAGGTTTTATCCACTAACCTGCATGTTTTTATTAACAGGACAAAACAACATTACAGCTTTTAAATTTGATGGTTACTTTTCATGAATATAATCATTAATTAAGTAATTAATACTGTACATTCATCTTCATCATTCTTATTCATTTCTTATTTAAACCATTCTGGCATTTATATTAAATACACTTAATAATCCCACTTCTCAGCATTTTGTATTTACTTTTTTTTTGCTGCTACATTTTGCACGTCTTAATGCCAATAATTGTTTTATATTTCATATTGTTTATATTCTCATTTTCTTATTTTTGATTTTAGTACTTATATTTCTTTACATATATTGTGTTTATATTGTAGCATTATGTACATCATTTCCTGTAGTACAGTCCTGTAATATTCTTGCACGTGTTGTATTTTGCACATCTACATTTGAACATTTACTACCTCAGTTATTTTTTATTTAAGAACAAAACATTGTAACTTTGACACAATGTATATAGTAGGTTATTCTATGTTTATAATTGTAGTAGTCTGGTATATTTATAATGAATTCCAATATTCTTTATATTTTGTATTCTATGGATATATTTCTCTAGTGTTGACATGTATATTTAATGTACTGCTCCTGTGCATTGGCTGGATAACCTGCTGCTGTAACACAATCATTTCCCAATTTGGGATCAATAAAGTACACCTATCTATCTATCTATGTATCTATTTCATTTACATGTTTCATACTCCTTTATTTCTATTTTCTTAAATTTTTTTATGTTTATACAAGAACAACTGTAACGCAATAAAGTATTTCTGATTCTGATATAGATTCACAGGAAACCTTCGCGCTTTACGTCAAATAGTTTCTGTTTAATTTGCAGATTAAAACATATATTTAAAGGAACTGTTTGTAACTTCTTACACGTATAAATCACTCGGGTCGGTGTCCCATGCGCGCTTCACTGCATGAAGTTAAAGGGACTGTTTGTAACTTTCTAAGCGTATAAATGTAGCGGGTCGGCACACATGCGCGCTCGCATATGCGCGCTCGCGTGTGGCCGCTGTCTCGTCTCCTCTGCCTGCTCGCCTTCACTCAGACAGCGCGTGCGTTCTCGCGTACTCGCTCCACCTCTAGACGTGAACGCGCGCTCACTCCACACTGCAGAAGAGTTAGTGTAGCTCTGAGAATATCCAGTGAATGTACAGTGGACGTTTGTGCAGAAATAAATGCTGCAGCTCCTCCAGACCAACAGAGGTTTCCCGTGTCTTGGGAAGTAACGGGGCTCCGCAGAGAAAAACGTTACCGTCTCGTTACCGACCGGTTGCCGGTGTCTTCCTGCTCTCTCCGGCTGCGGGCGGAGGGAGACGAGTTTCTCGCTGGGGAGCCCCGCTGCTGAAGCCTGCGCTGAGGCAGGAGAAGCAAACACAGTATCAGCATTGATTCATGGAGAGACCTTCGTCTGGTCAGCTAACATTACTGCCAAGCAGCTGAAATATAGAGTGATATTGTGCTTTTAGCTGACGTGTGTCGCCTCACTGTTTTGAGCGATGCTCGTTCATGTCCATTTAGAGCGAGCACAAGCACGAGCCCGACGCTGACTTTCGTTGATTTCACGGCCACAGGTGTCGCTGTTAAGAAGCATTTCTGAAAGTTACAAATAGTCCCTTTAAAATTAGATTCACCAGCTATGACATTAAAATGTTAAGATGTGTATATATCAGGTACCACAACTGATGAAAGTACTGTAATATTTATTTAATTGCAGTATTATGAACACAGCTCCAGTGTTTACACTCAAATATAGATTATAAACCAACCTGGACTGACATGTTGCCAGTTTGGACAAAAAGCTGCATTAAGACTCTAGAGAATCTCAAACTAAAGGTGACCGTTAGCTGCTGTTAGCTGTAACTATAACAGCTATAACAGTGAACTTAAAAACATTTTCTTTTTTACTTTAAAGCTTTAGTCTGAACTGTTGTTGAAGTCGGAGCCGCACAAACCGGAGACACGTTGACAGGTGAGCGACCGGTGATGCTACTGTAGAGATGTTGCTAAGCTAACTAGCTTCATTAGCGCTTAAACTTCAGAGTTCATTAACGAGACCCCTGAAGAGTTTATCAAGTTTATCTGCGGAACCTAAATGATGCAGGCTTGACAATATTTGTGAAGTAACATTAGCTAACTAACTAGTCGGGAAGACTGCGAAAGGTAACAAGATGATTAGCATTACAACCAGTTAGTTAGCTAGCTGATTAGCATTACAAACATTGACAATAACCTGATATTTTCAGGTGGAATTTCATTCATTCATTCATTCTCACTGTGCAATATCATTTTCCACTTGTGCATTTTTGTTAATAGTCTGTTTATTGTCAATGCTGTATATACTGCTCCTATTTTTATACTTCCTTCTATTTAAATGGTTCATATTTTGTTACACCTTGTTTAGCTCTTTTTTACTGTGTTAGCTGATGCATCTTGTTTTTTGCACTATCCCCTTTCCTGCTGTACACTGCAAATGTCCCCACTGCGGGACTAATAAAGGAATATCTTATCTTATCTTATGACAGTTATCAGATTAGCATTGCGTCCAGTCGACCTCACCTGAGACTGAGGTAATTAACAGGTGTGTCCGCTTCGTAGTAAATTAACTTAAAGGTTAAAGATAAACTCTGTCCCTCACATTTGTAGTTACAGCTTTCCTTCATTAACAGTTATAACTTAAACTAAAGAAATGTCGCTATCCTGTAAAGTATTTAAGTTGATGTTAGCTGGAAACTCAAACCGTGCCGCTGTTGTACGGACAGAGAATGGCGGCGAATCTGTCTATGGAGAATCCCCTTTACAAATTGGTGAAACGTAATGTTTCATAGTTAATCGGCGAAATTAAAACACTAAATACACCAAAGTTTAAGACCCGTGAATCGTTGTGGTCTTCCTTCGAATTCGGGCTGTTATTTGAAGCTTGCTGCTTATTTAAATAGCTGCTGCTGATTGTGTTTGTGTGTCTGTTATTCCAACTGGGTTCAACGGAGTCCCTCGTGTTTGTCCTCTCGATAATTAACGGGGCGTATGTTTGTTAATTAGCTCGCAGGTGAACAGGATTTGGCTCAGCTGTGTTTCTCCAATTGTCAACGTTTAGTGACTTTTAGAAGGATGAATGAGGGAAACAGGAAGCTGATGGATTCATCAAAACCAGGCAGGTTTTACCTGAGAAGCACCTCAGCAGTTTCTCTCCATGAGCGGTGAGACACACAATTTGGTCACATCTGTGTAGTAATTTATATAAATCCAATAAGATTTTGTTTAATTTTATATCCTGTAATGTCTCTTAGATCTGTGAGAAGTATTTTTTCTTTGCCATGGATCATAAAAACTCATAATATCATTCAGTTCATCCAAAGACATACAGATATTATTACATTATAACCTGTAACTCTGTGTGTCATGTTGAAGCTTCTCTCAGGTGGTGGCGGACCAGCTGACCCGGTCCAGGATGAGGACCTTTGACCCTGTCCTGCTGCATCAGAGGAGGAGGCATGGCGCCCCGAAGGTGGTGCTGCTGGTGAGGAGAGGGAGGTCATCGCTGCTCCACCTGCAGGTGAGTCACAGAGCTGTAGACCAATGAGAACGACAGGTCACTTCTGTCTCATGGTGATGTCAGAGCGGTGTGTGTTGTGACAGGAAATAGTGTGACAGGTTGTAAGTAGCCCAACCTTAACCCTCCTAAACATACCTGTTTGACGCTCCTCAACGTTCCTGTTTGACCCTCCTAAACATACCTGGTTGACCCTCTGATCTCCGTCCCGGTCCAGACCCGTGACTTGTCTGTGGGGGTGAGGCAGCATCTGAGGAGAGGGAGCGTCTGGACTCGACTCGGCTGGCAGCGGGGGACTCGCCGCCTCCCGGCCTCCAGACCTCGAGGCTTCTGGAGCTTCATGAACAAGTACAGACGGAGAACCAGCTCCACCCCCACCTACAGGGGTGAGTACCTGGTGGTGGTGTCTCTGTCCTGCTCCAACCGGCGCTGAGACCATGAATCGTACAATCAGATCAATCTAGACCCGTACCTGTAGCTAGACCTGGACCTGTACCTGTAGCTGTACCTGTACCTGTGTGTGCTTCCTGTGCAGGACAAGGTAACCTTCACAGTCGACTCGGTCAGCGTCTCCTGAGGACGAGAAACATTCAGAAACTGACTACAGGTCAGTTTATCAACACAAACTCACACTGAGCAGTGAACACACTCACTTCTATGACCTGCACCTGTAGTTCCAGGTTCAGCTGTGTTCACAACAGGAGTGAAGTGAATTTTCGCCTCACTTTACTCGTGCGAGTTGGACCGCTGGTATCGTTTGTGTTCTTTCGCTCTAGACGCTTCGGAGAGGAGGAGGAGCTTGTCTCCATAGATACCAACAACTTTTCTTTCCTCCATCTCCTCCATCAACCATGGAAGAAATAAACACTGTTGCTGCTGTGTACATGTTGGTGAAGTCCCAGATATGTCAGAAAACTAAACGCCGTCGTGTTTGGGTTCATAACATCACCCGGCGGCGAGCTGTATTCACATACAGTGTCATTGCACTGACTCTATCTAGCAGCCACACGTCACTACTGAGGTATGAACCCAAAATAAACAGATTGAGCTGTGATTTAATATCAAGAAACAGATCAAAATGATACTGAAATAACTACATAATGATGCTGATTAGTAAAATGTCTGAATTCATGTTTTGTCAGGTCTGTTCACAAGACGACAAGCAAACAACTTTTAAAATGCTTGTTTTCTGAGTGGAGTTTGGATGGATCAGTGCCAGGCTATGCAGCTGCTCCATCAACACTCAACATAAAGGCATAAATACGGCAGCAAGTTGTTGTTTCTACCATAGACGGTCTGTGGTTTCTACACAGAGGTTGGGCCGGTCTGTCAGTCTGTTCAACAGGATCAGATCTATATATTTAAACTTGCCATGTCGAGACTGTAGGAACAGAGCAATCTCAGAGGAATCTCAGTATTGTGATTGTAATGAACTGCGCAGCCTGTAGGAGGCGCTCACATCACAGCACACTGACAGGCTGCTTTGTCTCTGACGTCAGATAACCACAGATTTGATTGAATATAAGACGTTACCGCTGTATGGAGGACGGAACCTGCCAAAATAAAAAATCAATCAATAAATAAATAAATGACTCGATAAATAAATAAATGTTATTAAATGTAGCAAAAATATTATAAATGAATGCAGTGATTATTTAACTGATAAAATGTGACATAAATTGATATTTCTAATACAATAAATAAAAATAAAAAAATAAATAAGTAAATGACTCAATAAATAATTGTCACCAAATGTAGCAAGAATAATATAAAAAATAAATGTTGCCATTAATTAATTGAGTCAGCTAACAGAATGGTGCTACTGCGAACGTTTCTCATAACAGTCTAACAGTCAGATCACCTGTTTCTCCTGCAGGACGGACACACCTGCAGAGGGGCGGGGCCACTGCCTACAGGAGGAAAGACCACGTACCAACCAAGAAGCAGCTGGACGCACAGCTGGACGAGTACATGTCCATGTCCAGGAGCCGATTGGACAAAGAGCTGGACGACTACATGTCAGCGTCCAAGAGCCGCCTGGACGCTCAGCTGGACGAGTACATGGCGATGGCCGGGGAGACGCACTGGGAATGATGGGGGGGGGGTCCAGCTCATTTTTTCTACCAGTTTGATTAAGTGACTTTATTTGATGAAGCAGCCTGATGAATGTTGATGAATGTTTAGTTTGATGATCAATGGATGTGATCGGTGTGTCTCTCAGGTGAGTCACAGGTGTGTTGAAGCAGGAAGTGGTCGTGTTGCGTTCAGTGTTTATCAGTTAGTCAGAGTTTTACCTGGATGGAAGCTTCTGTTTGATTTGTTCACCTGTTTCTGTTGGGCCGTGTGTACTTAACTGACCTCTCTGTGTGTTGGAACTTGTAGGTCTGATTATGTTACTGAGGCTCCACTTCAGTTGGCAGAATTTAAAACAATATATTTTAATAAAGATGTTACCTGCTGAGTCGCTGCTGTCTACTTCAGGTGTTCTGATTCAAGTTCTCTCTCTAATATGGCTTTATTTTGATTTAATTATTTAATATTTAATAATAAATGCTGATGTCATTAAAAGTAGCTCCACCTCCAGAGTTTAAATTCAAGTGATTTTATTAGAAAACAGAAGATGAACCTGCAGACAGAACGCAGGGCTTACACTCACAATAGTCATAAAAAGGCTCAAAGTTTACGTCTGATGACATCACTGTGATGTCACATGCTCACAGACTGCACAGGTCTAGCATCTGTGTTACAAATTGGAGGTGTGAGGCTCTAATGAAAGACACTCCAGGTGCATTCTGGGAGATGTAGGATCAGTCATGGAGGCGTAAAGACAGAGGGAGGATGAGGAGAATGAGGATGATGAAGGTCACAAACACCTGAGGAAGAAGAAGTGACACCTGGAGCCCGGCTGACAGTCACACAGCTGACCGAAGTGACGACCTCTCTTCACCGAGCAGGACGCCGTGACGTCACACTGAGACACACAGACGGACAGACGGGTCAGACGAGTACCACTACAGTACTACAGTACATTCAATACTACAGTAATATTACAGTAATACTGTGATATTTGTCTCACGGTCGGCAGGCGGCTCCGTCTCCTGTCCAACGTCGACAACTTCCTATTCTGAAGTTTCTCCAGAACGTTCTGAAGGGCGAGCAACTGACAGACAGACAGAAAGTATAATTAATATTAATATTAATATTAATCATAACATGATCTGGGATCACTTTATAATAACCATCATTTATAAATGGTAAATTTACAGGTAATTAAACTTAGTTAATAGTTATTTTACTGTTTACTACTGTAATTAAAAGTAGCTACACCTTTACCAGCTGCCACATTAAAGTGATGAACAAATAAAATGTCCAAAAAATAGTAAAATATCCTAAAAAATAGTAAAATATCCTAAAAAATATTAGTAAAATATCCTTAAATTATCTAAAAAAATATTAGTAAGATATCAGCAAAATATAGGTTGTATATATATCAGAAAAATAATCTATCAGACAAATTTGTAAAATATGCGAAAATTATTTAAACAAATAATTAAAAGTAGCTCGACCTTTACCAGCTGCAACATTAAAGTGATGAACAAATGTAATGTCCTAAAATATTAGTAAAATATCCCAAAAAAAGGTAAATATCCTAAAAAGAATATTAATGAAATATACAAAAAACATTAGTACAATATCCTTAAAATATTAGTAAAATATCTCAAAGATATTAGTAAGATATCAGCAAAATATAAGTTAAATAACAGAAAAACAATCAATTATCAGACATAAAATTGTCAATTATGCGAAAAATTTGTAAAATATCCTAAAAAAAAACTGTAAAATATCCATAAAACATAGTAAAATATCCTAAAAAATCAGTAAAATATCCATAAAAAATATTATTACCATTTTGAATGCAGGACTTTAATTTGTAACAGAGTATTTCTACACCTTAGTATTCATACTTTTACTGCAGTAAATGATCAGAGTACTGGCCTGCAGCTAGCTGCAGGTTTCAGCATCACGGTGCAGCAGAATGCAGCAGTGAACTCTGGGTATTGTAGTGAAACAGTAAACATAAACATGATATTACTGTCTTCTATATTTCCTAACTAAACATATTAAAGAGTGACTCACCAGCTCTCTGCTGTTCTCTGACCGTCCTTCTGTTTCATCCGTTCATCGACTTCCTGTGACACCTGAGGACACCAGGAGGAGGAAGAGGAGGAGGAGGATGAAGATGGAGGCTGGTCTGTTCATCCTGCTGCTGAGGGTCAGAGGAAGACTCCAGGAGAAGAAGAAGAAGAAGAAGAAGAAGAAGAAGAAGAAGAAGAAGTGATGCGTTGTTGTTGGAGATCAGCAGGTCTTAGTCTCTGCTGACGGCACTCAGATTAACCTGCTGCTCGTTATGCAACTAAACGCACCATCATGAGTGAAAACATGTCAGTTTAATGAGATTGGACTTGTTTTAGTCTGACTGCTTCACTTCAATGAGAGGAGAATCAACAAGCTGTAACACCATTTAAACTGTTCTCCTCCACGCTTTATTTGGGTTTTGATTATATGGTTTCAGTGATAGCTGTTGTTTAATTTTTTCAATATTTCTTTTAATACTTTTTATTGTTTAATTATTTTATGTGCGATATTATTTCATTTATATATATATATATATATATTTTTTCAATTTTGTGTTTTAGTTCAGAAAGAATAATTTTAATTCACACGTTTAGTTTATATTAACTGTTTTAGTTTAAAACCAATAAAGTCAAATAAAAGACATTATATATCATATAAATAATAATATCATAAAAATAAAGCAATATAAATAATAATAAAATCATAAATAAAAACAAATCCATAAATACTGTAAAAGAATTAACCAAAAGGATAATAAATAAATGAATAAATAATTATAAAAATTCTGTAAAAGAATTAAACCAAATAAATAAATAATTAAATACTTTAAAAATAAACAAAAGAATAATAAATACATAAATAAATAAATATAATACTGTAAAATAATCAAACAAAAGAATAAATAAATAATTATAATAAATACTGTAAAATAATTAATCAAAAGAATAATGAATAAATAAATACTGATACAAAATAATAAAATAATAGACTGACCTACAGCAGAGCTACACCTGTACAGTTTGTCCTGCAGGTGGCGCCAGAGGCAACATGGAGTCATCTTCATCCTCTGAGGCTCCAGGACCAGCTGGAGTCCTTGAAACCGTCCCAGGACTCTCCTGGAAAATACAGAGGGGCTACTTACCATAACAGTCTTTTAGTTTTTTAATATTTCAAATATAGCCAGAGTTTTCTGAGCTGACAAGTAAAAACGTTCACATTTCCATTTTGTTTCTGAGCTGTTAAAGAACGTCTCATGCACTGAACTAAAACCATTATATGTGCTAGATTCTAGTGGGTGGACTGAGTAGACTGGGTAGACTGGGTGGGCTGAGTAGGCTGGGTAGACTGGGTAGACTGGGTGGGCTGAGTAGGCTGGGTAGACTGGGTAGGCTGAGTAGGCTAAGTAAACTGGGTAGACTGGGTGGACTGAGTAGACTGGGTAGGCTGAGTAGGCTGGGAAGACTGAGTTGACTGAGTAGACTGAGTAGGCTGGGTAGACTGAGTAGACTGAGTAGGCTGAGTAAACTGGGTAGACTGGGTGGACTGGGTAGACTGGGTAGACTGGGTGGATTGGGTAGACTGAGTTGACTGAGTAGACTGAGTAGGCCGAGTAGACTGAGTAGGCTGAGTAGACTGGGTGGACTGGGTAGACTGGGTAGACTGAGTAGGCTGGGTAGGCTGAGTAGGCTGAGTAGACTGGGTAGACTGGGTGGACTGGGCGGACTGGGTGGACTGGGTAGACTGGGTAGACTGGGTAGGCTGAGTAGGCTGGGTAGACTGAGTTGACTGAGTAGACTGAGTAGACTGAGTAGACTGAGTAGGCTGGGTAGACTGAGTTGACTGAGTAGACTGAGTAGACTGGGTGGACTGAGTTGACTGAGTAGACTGAGTAGGCTGGGTAGGCTGAGTAGACTGGGTAGACTGAGTTGACTGAGTTGACTGAGTAGACTGAGTAGGCTGGGTAGGCTGAGTAGACTGGGTGGACTGGGTGGACTGGGTGGACTGGGTAGACTGGGTAGGCTGGGTAGACTGAGTTGACTGAGTAGGCTGGGTAGGCTGGGTAGACTGAGTTGACTGAGTAGGCTGAGTAGGCTGAGTAGACTGGTTAGACTGGGTGGACTGGGTAGACTGAGTAAGCTGGGTAGACTAAGTTGACTGAGTAGGCTGGGTAGGCTGAGTAGACTGGGTAGACTGGGTAGACTGGGTAGACTGAGTTGACTGAGTTGACTGAGTAGACTGAGTAGACTGGGTAGACTGGGTAGGCTGAGTAGGCTGGGTAGACTGAGTTGACTGAGTTGACTGAGTAGACTGAGTAGGCTGAGTAGGCTGGGTAGACTGAGTTGACTGAGTTGACTGAGTAGACTGAGTAGACTGGGTGGACTGAGTGGACTGAGTAGACTGAGTAGGCTGGGTAGACTGAGTAGACTGAGTAGGCTGGGTAGACTGGGTAGACTGAGTTGACTGAGTAGGCTGAGTAGGCTGAGTAGACTGGTTAGACTGGGTGGACTGGGTGGACTGGGTAGACTGAGTAGATTGAGTTGACTGGGTAGGCTGGGTAGGCTGAGTAGACTGGGTGGACTGGGTAGACTGGGTGGACCGGGTAGACTGGGTAGACTGGTTATTGATAAATATTCACAGGTCAAATGAATGAAGGGAGGTGGGCGTTTCAGTTAAACGTTAAAGTCAAGAAAACGTTTTTTCTGGCAAATGTGACGGCGTAGTGAGGAGTAAAACATCAGGACGGAACCTGCAAAAAATAAAAAATGAATAACTATATAAATAAATGACTCAATAAATAAATAAATATGTCATTAAATGTAGCAAAAATAATATTAAAAATAAATGTAGCCATTAATGAATTGATCAAATGTGACATAAATTGATATTGGTTTTAATTTGCTACTTTATTTATTCATCTTTGAATTAATTCCCTTATTTATTTACTCTTCTGTTAAATTTTTCCTTTTATTTTATCATGTGTTGAATTTGTATTAATTATTAAATAAAGACATTTAAAAAGAAATGTATTGAGAAATGTAAAAAGAAATGAATACAGAAATAAGTAAGTTTGGGGAAATAAATGAATACATACATTTAAAAATAAATATAAAACAAATAAAAAAAATGAATGCAGAATTAAATAGATACAGTAATTAAACAGAAATATAAATGCAAAAAAGATAAATAAATAAAACATAAATACAAAAATAGATAAATAAATAAAAATAAATGCAAAAATAAATAAATAAATACATTTAAATTCTTATCAATAAAAGATAAATACATAAATAAATAAAAGGGAAATGTAAACAGAAGATTAAATAAATAAGGGAATTAATACAAAGATAAATAAATTAAGAAGCAAATCAAAACAGAAATATCAATTTATGTCACATTTGATCAATTAATTAATGGCTGCATTTATTTTTAATATTATTTTTACTAGATTTTATGACATATATATTTATTTATTTATTTATCGAGTCATATTTATTGATTGATTGATATTTGACTTTGTCAGGTTCCGTCCTCCATAGAGCAGGCTGTCAGCTGCATTAACATAATGATCCAGAGACACAAACACTGAACATTTGACCCAGAGGGGAAATAAAACACCGCTGACAACATGAAACCCTATATGTATATACGTATATATGTATATATGTATATGTACTTTATGTAGGCTACATGTTAAAATGATGTTGAGTAGAGTGTGTTGACAGACGGCCATAGATGAGGCAGAGCAGGTTTATTTCCTTTAGAAATGTTTTCCAGCGTGACGTTTAATCTCTGCTCAGACAGATCTACATTATAAACATTAATAACTGAATACTTGTGTGATAATAAAAGTAAATCCAGTATGAAACAGAGATGAACTCACCCATCATGGCTGAAGAACAAAGGGAGGAATCCTCTAATTAAGGTCACATGATCACACCTGAGAGGGGGCGGCTACTTCCTGCCTCAGGTGTGATCATGTGACCTCCTTCACTATCAGAGATGATCCAACATGGAGGATCCATCAAGTCCTCCATCATGTCCTCCTCACTGAAGCTACGGTCAGCTGGATATCTCTGACTGCTCAATAATATTAATAACAGCAATAATAAAAATAAGAATAATAATAACGGCAATGATAATAATAATAATTATAATAGCAATAATAATAATAATATTAATAGCAATAACGATTGCAAAAATAAATAATAGTACAAATAATAGCAATGATAATAATTATAATAATTATAATAATAATACATAATAGCAATAACAATCGCAATAATAATAATAGCAATAATAATGATAATAGTAATAACAATAGCAATAATAATATTTATAATAATAACCACAATAATAATAATGATAATAATAATAGCAATAGCAATAGCAATAATAATAATGATAATAATAATAGCAATCTAGTCTGTCTGCAGCGACACGTTTCAGGTGAAGAAATGATTGAATCTGTATTTTTATTTAATTAAATTTCTCCTGAAAAGACTCCAGGAGTAAACATCAGTCAGAGAGTCAAACTGTTTCTAGTAAAGATGATAAATAAATGATATTATCTGTCAGAAAGATCAGAGATCAATAGAGGAAGCTGATTTATGATGTTACCATCAGAGTGGAGTCACAAGAACTAATTTCACTTCATGTGTAACTGTTGAGAGAGCTGCTGGTGTTTACCAGTTAATCTCACGTAATCGTCTCTTTAATTAGGACCAACTAATGAATGGAAACACATCACACGGTGACATCATGGAGGACGTGACATCACTGGAAATGTACACACACTCGCACACTGTGGCAAGATATTTGTAGATTTATCTTGGAAAATATTATCTGTGACTTTGAATTTCTACTTTTTTTAAGGTTCAACACAATATATATGAGAGAGAATATTTTTTTATCAATCTCATCATTGTTGCAAAGTTTTACATTCATAAATGCAAATTTGTGAGAGTTAAACCTCACTTTAATGTTTTCAAGAAGGAAATGGAACTTTATACTAAGACAATATCTTCTGCAAAAGACGGTGAGTTTGTGCTACTATTTTAATATTTTTACTTAAGTTACTATTATTATTTTATTTATATTAACCCCTGGCATGTTTTGTGTTTTGTTACTTTTTTAAATTTAATTTGATGTTTGTTTGTTTTTATTCCTTTCCTTTATATGTATTGTTTGCCTATGTATCGATTTAATTGTTCTTTGTATTGTTCACAAATTTAAAATAAAGTCTATAAAAAAAAACAAGAAAACGTTACATCGCTGAGGACGAGCTGTAATATTGGCTTATGTTTGGTTACTATGGTAAAACCAAATAAAAAAAAAAAAAGGTAGTTCCATTTTCATTTCTGACTGTATAAATAAATGCATATAATAATAATAATAATAATAATAGTATAAATATTTATTAAATATTAATATTTATCAGCGTATTAATATATAATATAGCCCTATATATTATATAATAATGTGTCTCTGTTAAATAACTAATCAATAATGAAAATAAAGTGGAGGTGATTATTGATTTGTCCATCAGGTGGAAGCAGAGACTCGTGGATCAATAACGTCTCATCATCAGACCGTCTGTGTGAAATCATTTATTACACAATAAAAACATTAAACTCAGCTGGTTTCAGTCGACCTATCAGACACTCTGAAGGCTTCTATAACACAGGAAGTGATGTCAGCTGGTTATTGATGATCCTCAGTTATTGATCAGCAGCTGATGTGAGGTCAGAGGTCGGTGGCCTGCAGTTAGAGTCAGTGATCATGTTTATGTTTCTGTAAATGAAAAATACAAATTCAACTTTAATTTTCAGACACAGTAACACAAACATAAACTTTTGTTTTTCTTTTTTGATTATTTGGGGTCTTTTATTTTGATAAAACAACAGAGAGTCAGACAGGAAGTGATGTCAGAGATGCAGCAGAGGTTCTTCGCTGCTCGACTTCAGTTTTAACTGATTAAAATCAGAATCTTCATTCATCATTTTGGTGTCATAATGTTTGTGTTAAAATCAGTAAAATGTGAGTGAAGTCTGGTTCATAGATCAGCAGGTAACAAACAATACAAAGCGTGTAAGTCAGGGAGACAGATATGATAAAATAAAATAAAATAAAAATCATCAGATATAAAATGAATTGCATTCTGGAAACCGTCTTTTGACCAAACTATTTTTGTTTTTTTATTTTTGAGCTGATATCTCTGATCAAACTGGAGGAAGAAGGATAAATATTTACTGAGAACAAACCGGGTAAAATGCCCCCTCGAGTCTATATAATTTTAAAATATATATAATTTGCATATGAATATAATATATACACAAGAAGTATTCAGTTACATTTAGGGAGTAATTCAATTATAACAGACTTAAATTTGTTATTATAAAATATTATCAAGGTTGCCACTTTAAAGCTTTTTCTCTGAATATTACCCACGTTCCCCGTCTCAGTCGTGTATGGAGGATGGAACCTGCCTTAATAAATAAAAAAATAAATAAACAAATAAATGAATAAATGACTTGATGAATAAATAAAACTGTCATTAAATGTAGCAAAATATTAAAAATAAATGTAGCCATTAATTAATTGATAAAATGTGACATAAATTAATGTTTCTAATAGAATAAATGCAAAATAAAAGCAAAAATAAATGAATAAATAAAAAATAAATGCAAAATTAAATGAATAAATTAAAATGAATAAAAAATTAAAATAAATATGAAAATGAATAAAAATAAATATATAAATACATAAAAGGGAGAATTACATAGAAGAGTAAATAAATAAGGAAATGAATAAAAAGATAAATAAACAAAGAAGCAAATTAAAACAGAAATATCAATTTAGGTCACATTTGATCAATTAATTAATGGCTACATTTATTTGTAACGTTATTTTTGCTACATTTAATGACATCTTTCTTTATTTATCGAGTCATTTATTTATTCATTTATTTATTTTTGATTTTGGCAGGTTCTGTCCTCCATAGTCATCATGATTATTATTATTATTATTATTATTATTATTATTATTATTTTTACCTACAATGTCCCTGATACCTGAGACGTATTGTTCATTCAACAGGAAGCGTCTCTTCTCTGAGCAGAGAATAAACAGACAGGAAGCAGTGAATGATGGGAGTCCACTGAGCTGCTTCACCTTCCAACTGAAGGTCAAAGGTCAAACTCCCCACGAGTCTCTGCAGGTCAAAACCTTCCTCTTTATTACCACTGAGGGGGGG
>CAKALU010049433.1:28579-48607 GCA_916700995.1 Hozukius guyotensis
CCCCCCCCCCCCCCCACATCCCCTCACTCTACAAAACCCGATCTTTACTTCAAGTTACAGTTAATAATAAATCATGAATCGAAGGTGAAGCTCTCTGTGATCAAGTTTCATCTCTATAAAGGAAACTTAATATCTCATCACGTCTCGTCTCTCCGTCCATGAGGCCGATGTGTCATTTGTTATTTTGAGCTTCATCATTAGAATTGATTTGATTGGCTCTCACCTGCCTGCAGGTGGTCCTTGGCTCCACCCCCCATCAGATCCAGATCTGATGGACAGCCAATCCCAGCAGGAGCACCGGGCTCAACCGACCAATCCCTGAGGCCTGACAGGGGTCGCACAGAGGTCACAGTAAACCATGACATCATACATGTATAAAAGCCGCGTTCAAGTTCACAGTAAAACAGTAAAACAGAGACTCGTCAGTGTTCAGTCACATCGCTTCCAGCTGACATCACAGGCTTTTATTTTGTGATTGATGTTGCTGATGGACTTCCTGTCCCCCCTCAGGCGTCTCTGGATGTGAACAGTGCTCACTGTATTTATCAGAGGACAGTAAACGCTGCCATGACCAAACGGACCAATCAGATGCGTCATAGACCGATTGATGATGAGGTCAAAGGTCACACTTTTTAAATCACTGCCGTTTCTTTGTTCCACTTTATTCTTTAATGTTCTTTATTCTTTTTCCTTTATTTGGACTCATCAGCATCCACAGACGGACTCTACTCTGGTTTTTACTCTTAATGGTAATGGAGTATATTTATACTGCAGTATTGATACTTTTACTGCAGTAAAGGAGTACTGATTACTGAGACCAGACTGTCAAAGTATCTTTATCTAAACTTTAAAATCATTTTTACACAGAAGAAGAAATTATTGTCCTCCATCACATTAAAATTACTTTAATAAGGAGGAAGAATCATGTTTCATATTTTATACAACACATTTATATATATTTATATTTATTATTTATTATTATATATGTATATATCATATATTTTTATTATTTATATTATACATGTATATATCATATATTTATATTTATACTAAACATGTATATATAAAATATTTATAATATTTATATTTTACATTATATTAAAAATATTTATATCATTTTATATTATACATTTATATATAACATATTATTATTTATACTATACATGTATATATAATATATATACATCATTAATATTACACATTTATATTTATTTATATAATTTCAATGACACATTTATATATAAAATATTCATATTATTCACATTATACATGTACATATAATATGTTTATATTATCTATATTATCCATGTATATATAATATATTTATATTATTTATACTATACATTTACATGTAATCTATTTATATTATTTATATCATACATTTATATTTAATATTTTTATATTATTTATACTACACATTAACATATAATATATTTATATAATACATTTATATATAATATATTTATATTATTTATATTACACATTGAAATATATTTTATTTATATTATTTATATCATACATTTATATATAATATATTTGTATTATTTATACTACACATTTACATATAATATATTTATATTACACATTTAAATATAATTTATTTATATTATTTATATCATACATTTATATATAATATATGTATACTATATATTTATATAAAATATATTAATATTATACTTTACGTCCATGTGAATATTCTTTTAAGATGAAAACATGTGAACTTGAACCAATCAGCAGCAGATGTCTCACCTTGCTGTAGACTGAAGAGTGATACGGCACGGTCACTGCAACACACAAGTACTGCTGTTAGTACCTCGAGTACTGTGAATACTACTGCTGTCAGTACTGATACTGCAGTTACTGCTCTCACCGTAGTAGTAGTCGAAGGTGGCGTTGTAGTCGTAGTCTGCTGTCGGCGTCTCTGACTGGTAGTCGTAATAGGCGGTGGTCGTCTCTTCTTCATCGCTTCCTTCTTCAGGGCTTCCGGCGTCTGCTGGAGGGAAATACAGTAGAAATACATTCGAATAAAGTCGAATAAATAAATAAATACATTTTTTATTTTTTTTATTTAAGGGAAAATTACATAGGAAAGTAAATAAATAAGGGGGAAATGCAAAGGGAAAATTAATAAATAAATTAAAAAATAAATAAATAAATAATTTTAAAATTCTTCTTCATCCTCATCTAACTCATCATTATCATCTTCCTCATCTTCATCATCTTCAGGCTGTGAAAATTTGACTGTTGTGAAAGAAATACCTGAAGCTGTTTCTGACTCACAGTGGGAGGACGTGTCCAGACTCGTCTGCAGCCTGAACTCAGGGACTCTGAACACCCAGTTTAAAGATGCTGATGGTGCCTTCAGGGTCGAGTTTACCGCGTTCACTAGAAGAGTCCATATGAAAGCCCGCCCTGACTATGACTTGCCCCAGACTGCATGTGATTATCATGAAGTGGGCATGTCTGTAAAGGGGAGACTCGTGGGTACCGTTCTTTTAATACATCCATGGTGGGTACCCATAGAACCCATTTTCATTCACATATCTTGAGGTCAGAGGTCAAGAGACCCCTTTGAAAATGGCCATGACAGTTTTTCCTCCCCAAGATTTAGTGTAAGTTTGGAGCGTTATTTAACCTCCTTCATGACAAGCTAGTATGACATGGTTGGTACCAATGGTTAATAATAATACAAATAATAAAATAATAAAATAATTATTGTATATGATATATTATATATACATCACTTTTCAGAACAAAGTTACAAAGTGCTTTACATGTTTTAAACAGGAACAAAAACTAATAAAAATTGTAAAACCTCGATACTTTGACAGCTTATCATGTTGGAACCATAAAATGTAAAATTTAAAGAGTTTTATAATTTATTTCTCAGTAGGTTCGCTGTGACTGTGTTTATATTTAAAGTGTATAATCAGTGTCCTTTATCTTCATAAGGAGGATTAAATTCTTCTAGACTCTTCTAACTGTTTATTCAAGGTGAAATAAAAGACAAGTGTTTAGCAGCTCATCATTATCCATGTCTGGCGTCCTACATTTAGAGGTAAATATGTTGGAATCACTCATCTGTTATCAGCTCAAAGAGAGAGATAAAGACCAAGAGGACATAAATTCACTGTATTTCCACTGTAAGATTATTAAATGCAGTAATATACGTCTGTGCATGTATTTAATGGTACAAATGTTTTCTTTGATTTAAGCCATCAAGTGTGGTTCTGTGCAGTAAAATGACTGATTTTGTGAATGGAGTCTGGTGGGTTTGAAGAGAGCATAGGTAACGGCTTCAGTTCCCCGTCAGAAAGGGCTGTCTGATGGCGAGGTAAAGCGGTGAAAATTATCTAAATATAGCGTACACTTAAACTGATATTGATGTTTTTAGGTGTCTAAAATGCGTTTTGCAGCTGCTCACGTCCTCAGCAGTTTCTCCAAACTCCATCTACTGGAGGTACTACACTGACTAGAGAAGTACCTGCTGAAAAACACCAGAACTATCCCTTTAAAGAAAAAAGAAAATAGAAGTATTTGGCAGAACATTATCTGTGTCTGACATCCTCCATTTTGAGGTAAAGATGTTGAAATCACTCGTCTGTTATCAGCTTCATTTCACCATCATCATCATAAAGACATTGAGTCAGAAATCTGTCTGAACGTCTCTCTGAATCGCTTCTAATGTACAACTGTTGGATGTGAACCAGCTGAGCTCAGCAAAGAACATGAAGACTCTTGTTTTGGGAGCTTTTGTCTCAGTGATGTTTTGATTTCTTTGGCGACAGAGTGTGAAGAAGAAGAAGAAGAAGAAGAAGAAAGAAGAAGAAGAAGAAGAAGAAGAAGAAGAATCATGATTCTACACAGAAATAATCTCTGGAGACGAAACAAAGACGAGTTCAGTTACAGATTTTTGTTCATGAAACACTTCGTTATCTGATGATAACTGACAACAAAAGGATATTCATTTCCCCGGCTTCCAGTCTTTGTGCTTCTAATCTTTTTGCTACGTTAGACTAACGGTTTCCCCATGCTACCAGTCCTTGAGCTAAACTAGACTAAAAGTTTCCCACATATTCCAATTCAGCTCAGTTAAGAACATGAACACTCTTGTTTCGGGAGTTTTTGTCTCGGCGATGTTTTGATTTGTTTTGCAACAGAGTGTGAAGAAGAAGAAGAAGAACAGCAGCTGTGTTTCTTGTCTGATCTCATCCAGCAAACAAAGTTTCATGATTCAACACAGAAATAATCTCTGGAGACGAAACAAAGGCGAGTTCAGTTACAGATTTTTTCCCTGAAACACTTCGTTATCCTCTTCCAGTCTTTGTGCTAAACTAGGCTAACAGTTTCCCCATGCTTCCACTCTTTGTGCTAAGCTAGGCTAAAAGTTTCCCCCTGCTTCCAGTCTTTGTGCCAAGCTAGGCTAACTGTCACCCCCAGCTGCTTCCACTCTTTGTGCTAAAATAGGCTGACAGTTTCCCCCTGCTTCCAGTCTTTGTGCTAAGCTAGGCTAACAGTTTCCCACTGCTTCCAGTCTTTGTGCTAAGCTAGGCTAACAGTTTCCCCCTGATTCCAATTCAGCTCAGTTAAGAACATGAACACTCTTGTTTCGGGAGTTTTTGTCTCGGTGATGTTTTGATTTGTTTGGCGACAAAGTGTGAAGAAGAAGAAGAAGAAGAGCAGCTGTGTTTCCCCCTGCAGTTTCAGTTGGAAGGTGATTCACGTGAAAAGATTTAGTGTGAATTGTTACCTTCATTATTCTTACAGTAGGTGAATGACCAACATGTGATATTTTTCTTTATTCCTCTTGTTTTGTTTCATGTGAGCGACACAAAGCCGCAAAAAAGACAACAACTTCCTGTTTCATTTCTGCTTCTCAGAAAAATCTAAACTTTCACTGTGAAGCTTTGAGAACATAAAAGGAAATGTCTGATGGTTTCTACATTATTACACAACAACAGCCGAACAAATAAAGTCCACTAAACACTGTGACGGATGAATTCTCTGCTCATTTGGTGACATGTTACAGTAATCTGATTACTTTGTTCAGTATCAGCAGCAGAACAGATTCAGTATTTACATCACAGTTAATAACCTCTGGTCACTGGGCAGACGTTCTACAGACCCATCAGATCCTCCTCAATGACCAACAGAACCTCCTTAAGGGACCTTAAAAACTTCCTCAATGACCAACAGAACCCCTTAAGGAACCTTAAAAACCTCCTCAATGACCAACAGAACCCCCTCAAGGGACCTTAAAAACCTCCTCAATGACCAACAGAACCCCCTCAAGGGACCTTAAAAACCTCCTCAATGACCAACAGAATCCCCTTAAAGACCACTAGAATCTATAAAGGGATCTTTAAAACCATCTCACACCACTAGAACCACCTGGACCACCTCTAGAACCTCCTCAATGACCGACAGAATCACCTGAGCCACCTCTAGAACCTCCTCAATGACCTCTATAACAACCTGAAACACCTCTAGAACCTCCTCAATGACCTCTAGAACAACCTGAAACACCTCTAGAACCTCCTCATTCACCACTAAAGCCATCTGAATCACCTCTAGAACCTCCTCAATGACCACTAAAGCCACCCGAAACACCTCTGGGACCTCCTCCATGACCACTAGAGCCACCCGAAACACCTCTAGAACCTCCTCAATGACCACTAGAGCCACCCGAATCACCTCTAGAACCTCCTCAATGACCACTAGAGCCACCCGAAACACCTCTGGAACCTCCTCAATGACCACTAGAGCCACCCGAAACACCTCTACAAACCTCCTCAATGACCACTAGAACCATCTGAAACACCTCTAAAACCTTCTCAATGACTACTAGAACAGTGTAAGGGATCCTATGAACAACTTAAGGGTTCTTTAAAATCTTTTTGATTGCCACAAGAACCTCACTTCTAGAACCTCCTCAATGACCACTAGAACCACCTGAAACACCTCTAGAACCTCCTCAATGACCACTAGAACCACCTGAAACACCTCTAGAACCTCCTCAATGACCACAAGAGCTACCTGAAACATCTTTAGAACCTCCTCAATGACCATTAGAACCACCCAAAACACCTCTAGAACCTCCTCAATGACCACTAGAACCACTTGAAACACCTCTAGAACCTCCTCAATGACCACTAGAACCACTTGAAACACCTCTAGAACCTCCTCAATGACAACTAGAAACACCTGAAACACGTCTAGAACCTCCTCATTGACCTCCAGAATCACCTGAAACACCTCTAGAACCTCCTCAGTGACCACTAGAACCATTTGAAAAACATCTAAAACCAAATGACCACTAGAACAACCTGAAAAACCTCTAGAACCTCCTCAATGACCAGTAGAACTGCATAAGGGATCCCTAGAACATCTTGAGGGATCTCTAAAACCATCACAATGACTACTAGAACCTCTTCAATGACCAGTAGAACTGCATAAGGGATCCCTAGAACATCTTGTGGGTTCTTTAAAATCTTCTTAATGACCACAAGAACCTAAAACACCTCTAGAACCTCCTCAAGGACCACTAGAACCAACGTTAGCCACAGGTACACTACATTCAGGAGTCACCTGGTTGTGAGTTCGGGACTGTGCAGTCACTGAGGCTAATGCTAAGCTAACGTTAGCTGCTGATGGTCTCATCCCATTTTTATAGCATTAAATAACTAATTAAACCAAACTGATGAGAAAATGAACACTTGAACAAACATCAGTATGATGAGAACTACCTAAAATGACAGAAACCATCTCTGGGAAAAAATTATTTGACAATTAATTTGTGATTAATCATGATTAACTATGGACAATCATGTGATTAATCGTGATTAAATATTTGAATCGATTGACAGCCGTAGTAACGAGTGTTGTAACGCAGTACTTTTACTGCTGAGTAATTGGTAGTAATATAATTACTCTATCAATGAACACTGTGATTGTAGCAACACTGGTGATAACAACCATATTTAAGTTTAACAGTCATATAAAAAATAACACTGGGTTAAAACAACCCGTTGCCATGGTTACTAAAGTTAACACAGTGTTGTGTTTATTGATCATAGTGGGTCAATAAACACAACACTGAAACCAAACAACACAATAAACCTGTTTATAATATTACATCAGCACTCACCCTGATCATCTTCTGATCACCAATAAAGTGATCAATATCTCATGGTTGAGGAGTGAAACCAGTTCTGTTTTACTTTCACATTTAAATGTTTTATTCCTCATTATATGAAGACTGTTTCATTTTAATCTGAGCTGCCAATCAATCGATGGATCAATGGCTGTGATCAGGTGTGAATCTAAAGAGTCAGAGAGGTCAAAGGTCACTCACCACAGCAGGATGACATCATCAGAGCGAGCCAGAGAGAGAGAGACAGCAACACGTTCATCCTGGACGGGAGACACAAACACACTGAGAGACAGACAGACAGCAGAGGGGGTGCCCTCTAACGCTCTGTTAAATTAACCCTTTAATAACAGAACTTTGGTGGCTCGGCTCCATTCAAACACACAGAACTTTATTTAAACTCCAGAGGAGACCTCAACATTTACTAAGAACCCAGACGGAGTTCAGGTATAAAAAAACATCAAATACTTCAATGAAGATCTGCAACAAACATGATGACACAACACACACAAACACACACACACACATATATATATACAGTATATATATACCCCCCCCCCCCACACACACACATACACATTATACACATATATACATATACATACATACACAGTGGTGGGAGAAGTTCTCAGATATTTTACTTCAGTTACAAGTACTAATACTAGAGTGCAGAAATACTGCAAAAAAACCTCCTCAGTGATCTCTAGAACCTTCTAGAGGACCATTAGAACCTCCGCAGTGACCTTTAGAACCTTCTAGAGGACCACTAGAACCTCCCGAAGGACCTCTAGAACCAAATCAGGAGCTTAAAGGGTTAAAAAGACACATTTTCAGACATGCATTTTTTACAGTGGAAAGTGAATATTGGAGAGGACAGATCCTGACATGCAGTGTGTGTGTGTGTGTGTGTGTATGTGTGTGTGTGTGTGTGTGTGTGTGTGTGTGTGTGTGTTTGTGTGTGTGCGTGCAATATAATAGCCACCATGATCCTCCCACAGCACAGAGGTGTTTTTTTTACCTTTATACTGCCAGGAATCAAACTGGAGACGTTATAGCCGCTGGTTCACCCGGAACAACAGGTCCACAGTCTTCTGTATTTTGTTAAATAAAGAAGAGAGGAGGAAATGTCAATTGAAAATTATTAAAGGCAAGTGCATAGCAATATATGAAGTGCATTATAAATATACTAGGGCTGTCAATCGATTAAAATATTTAATTGCAATTAATTGCATGATTGTCCATGAATAATCTTGATTAATCGCAAATTAATCGCACAATTTTTATCTGTTCAAAATGTACCTTAAAGGGAGATTTATCAAGTATTTAATACTCTTATCAACATGGGAGTGGACAAATATGCTGCTTTATGCAAATGTATGTATATATTTATTATTGTAAATAAATTAACAACACAAAACAATGACAAATATTGTCAAGAAACCCTCACAGGTACTGCATTTAGCATAAAAAATATGCCAAATCATAACATGGCGAACTGCAGCCCAACAGGCAACAACAGCTGTCAGTGTGTCAGTGTGCTGACTTGACTATGACTTCCCCAAAACTGCATGTGATTATCATAAAGTGGGCATGTCTGTAAAGGGGAGACTCGTGGGTACCCATAGAACCCATTTTCATTCATATATCCGGAGGTCAGAGGTCAAGGGACCCCTTTGGGAATGGACATGACATTTTTCAGACTTTTTTCAAACTTTTTTTTTTGTCAGACTTTTTTCAGACTTTTTTCAAACGTTTTTTTTTTTTTTTTCACAATTGTTTTGGGACTTTTTTTTTCGAGCATTTTTCAGACTTTTTGTCAGACTTTTTTTTATCTTTTTTCAAACTTTTATTGTTTTCGAGCATTTTTCAGTCTTTTTTCAAGACTTTTTTTTCGAACATTTTTCAGACGTTTTTTGGCTATTTTTTAAAAAACTTTTTCAACCTTTTTTTTTTCATACTTTTTTTCGAGCTTTTTTCTGACTTTTTTCCGGACTTCTTTCAGACTTTTTTTCAGAATTTTTTCAAACTTTTTTATTCGAACATTTTTCTGACTTTTTTTTTCTGACTTTTTTTTCGAACATTTTTCTGACTTTTTTCAAACATTTTCTGACATTCTGATATTTTTCTGACTTTTTCAGATATTTTATTAGCCATTTCTCTGACATTTCTTTTTCTGACTTTTTTTCTAGCTTTTTTTCTGAACATTTTTTCGGACATTTTTCAAACTTTTTTTCGGACTTTTTTCGAACTTTTTTTTTTTCAGACATTTTCTTCGGACTTATAATAATAATAATAATAATAATAACGATAATGTTATCGTTATTATTATGTTGTTGTTGTATTTTGTGTTTGAATAACATAACTAAACCAGCAGGAGTAATTCTTGCCACGGTAACAACATGGATCCAAATAAACAGTAAAGTTACATTCAGGGGTCAACCTGAAAGGTCAGACTGAGGGTTCAAACTCTCAGATGGACATTAACAGAGATTTAGACCCCCAGTGTTCCCCGAGACAACTCCCAGCATGCCGCAGGGTAGCAGAGGGTCAGTGGTGGGGGGGGGGGGGTGATGGATTGACCTGCCTGTCAGGAATTCTTCCTGCTGAGAAACTCACTGTATACAGCAGTGTGTGTGTGTTTGTGTGTGTGTGTGTGTTTTTATGGTTTTACTTTTTTCTTTTCCTGCTTTTGTTTCTTCTTTTTTTTTTAACATATATAATATGATATATTTATATCACATTTATACTATGCATATACAGTATACAGTAATACACGTGTGAATACTGATTTATTATATTGTTATCTATCTTTTTAATTAGGGCCCGAGCAGGAAAGTGCGAGGAACACCGCAGGAAAAACCATCTTACTCGTGCTTTCAGTGTCTGACAGTTAAGGAAATGCACAGCAGCGTCAACCGATGTCCTGCCAGCACCCCCGGCATGCAAAGGGGCGAGGACCCGATCATCGCTGCTTGCAGCTTTAATTATTTATTGTTATTTTTATTACAGTTTATTTCGAATGGGTCCCGGAGGGAAAGAGATTAAAGAGGTCACCGCGGGATTCTCTGGGTTCTAAAATCAAACGTCCACTTGAGGCTCCAAAAGCGAGTCAATCTCCACAGACCCCCGTTAAAATGACCAAAGACATTACAGCCTGGTACAAAAAATGAATTTCCCCGTTCATGACAGCTGTACAGGGGTGAATTTTTATATAACTCACCTGTTTAAATTATATTAAGGCTTAAGGTTCGGTATAATTGAGGGCGTGGCCGCTTTGATGGACAGGTGGGTGTTGTACCAGGTCGCTACCTGCTAGCTCTTGCTCTGCTGCGTCACTGCCGCCTCAGATCCACCAACAGCCGGGAGTTAGCCTGTGACATCAATGCCAACGTGGCGACTGCCGGAGCCGCCCACTTTGAGGGTCGTTTCTAGAAGGGAACCTGCAAGATTGGAAACTCTCATGAGATGGTTAAGGTCAGGCATTGACCTTGAATAGTTAAGGTTAAGCTAGGTTGTCGGGCAGCGAGTCTCACAAGAGTTTTTTCACACGATGTTAACATTTGCCTCCCGTTCACTTCCATTCTGTGCGAGCGAAAGGGCGAGAAACATTCGCTTCCAGTGGAGAAGCGAATTCACATCCACACGTGTGACACTGCCCTGACTATGAATGAGGCAGGCACCTGACAGCCAATCAGAGAGCAGCATTATCTGTCGCTATGGTAACAATGAACATTCTGTGTAAATGTCATTAACTGCAGCGCCGTCGTAATGTTGGGATGTCACAGATGCCCTGATGATGTCACGGTGATGTGTCAACATAAACACATCAGAGACGAGGCGTCGCCGCGGTAACCGGGCCAGAAGGCTAAAGCTGATTGGCCGTCTGCCCGGCAGTAAAAGCTGCCGATGAACGTGGGAACGGGGCCAAGCAGTGACCTTTGACCTCTGCGAGACTCACTCTGAATCTGTAACATCTTTCTCTTTAAGTCAGAGGTCAAAGGTCACACAGCCTGTTTGTGTTTCTCATTAACTGCTGCAGAGGGTCCCAAACTGATGCCTGAGGACCCTCCAGGGACCTTCAACACACTGATGAGGGAAAAACTGAGATTAACAAGACAGGAAGTAGGATTCTTAGTTTCTTATTTATATTCTAATTTATTCTTCTTCAGGATGTGAGGGACAACAAGTATGGAGGACGGAACATGCCATAATCAAAAATAAATAAATAAATGACTTAATAAATACAGAAATATTGAAGAGTACTGTGAATACTACTGCTCTCAGTACTGATACTGCAGTTACTGCTCTCACCGTAGTAGTAGTCGAAGGTGGCGGTGTAATTGTAGTCTGGTGTCGGCATCTCGGACAGGTAGTCGTAGTCGGTAGTGGTCGTCTCTTCTTCATAGATTCCTGCGTCTGCTGTGGAGGGAAATAAAGTAGAAATACATTAGAATAAAGTACAAAATAAATAAATAAATAAATCCATTCCAGCTGACATTGTGCAAAGGCAGGGTATAAATAATTACACACATTTAAAAATAAATATAAAATTAACAAAATAAATGGAAAATAAATAAATAAATTTAAGAATTAATAAAAATAAACACATAGATAAATAAAAGGGAAAATTAAACAGAGAAGTAAATAAATAAGACAATTCAGACAAAGATAAATAAATAAAGAAGCAAATTAAAACAGAAATATCAATTTATGTCACATTTTATCAATTAATTAATGGCTACATTTATTTTTAATATTATCTTTGCTACATTTAATGACATATTTATTTATTTATCAAGTCATTTATGTTTTTATTCATTTATTTTTGATTTTAGCAGGTTCTGTCCTCCATAGTTTAGGACTCAAAAACTATGAATATGAAACCAGGTGAGGAGAGAATATCAGTCAGATAGAGATAGAACCTGAGACAAGTGAGTGGACATCACCTGGTTATAAGATGGTTGTGGGTCAGTGATGTCAGAGGACACAAGTGGTGATGGAGGTTCAGGTTCTGTGTTTCTTTTTAAACAAATCATTAAAAACATTCAGCCTAAAAGCCATAAAATGAACAATATGAATATGAATATAAAGTGTAACTGTGGTTTGTGCTACAGAGCGCCCTCTGCTGTTCACATCACAGTCGTATGCACAACAGAAAATCTGAGTTATTAAGTCAAGTCTACTTTATTTATACAGCCCAATATCCAGAGGGGCTTCACAATCTGTACAGCAGTGTTAAAATAGCAATCATTATTATTTTATATATATTAAAACAAACAATCAAGATGCCGCAGTGTTTTATCATTTCATAATCTATAGGTGAAGCTGATGAAGTCGTCCACCAGATGTTACTAATAAAATCGAGACAGAGGGGCAGGATGTGACAGTAGTATGATGAACTGATCAACTCTGATAACTATATGATATACTGTATACATTTCAAACTGCTGTTATATTATTCAGATTGATTTCTATAGCTGAAAATCACAAATATTTCTACAATCAAACATCTGACTCCGATTACTATGGAGAACGGAACCTGCAAAAATAAAAAATAAATTAATAAATAAATAAATAAATCCCTCGATAAATAAATAAATATGTCATTAAATGTAGCAAAAATAACATTCAAAATAAATGTAGCCATTAATTAATTGATGAAATGTGACAGATTGATATTTCTGTTTTAATTTGCTTCTTTATTTATCTTTGTATTAATTCCCTTATCTATTTACTGTTCTGTTGATTTTCTCTTTTATTTATTCATGTATTTATTTTTCATAAATTTTTAAATTGACACACGTTGAGTGTCAGCCCCCTCATTTGCATAATGAGGCAGATATGCATAAAGAAATGTAAAAAGAAATGTGTAAAGAAAAGAATACAGAAGAAAATAAGTGGGGAAAAAATGGGTGAAATGCAAAGGGAAAATCATGCATAAATAAATACATAAATAAATACACACATCTAAAAATAAATATAGAATAAATAAAAAATAAATGAAGAAATTAATTAATTAATTAAAAATAAATGCAAAAATAAAGAAATACATTTAAAAATGAATAAAAATAAATACATAAATAAATAAAAGGGAAAATTAAAGAGAAGAGTAAATAAATAAGGGAATTAATACAAAGATAAATAAATAAAGAAGCATATTAAAATAGAAATAGCAATTTATGTCACATTTGATCAATTAATGGCTACATTTATTTGTAATATTATTTTTGCTACATTTAATGACATATTTATTCATCAAGTCAGTTATTTATTTATTTATTGATTGATTTTTGATTTTGGCAGGTTACGTCCTCCATAGATTATATCTAGTTCATACAGTAAATATGATCATCATGTAAATAACCAGTTCATTTTCTGATTTATCTATCAAACATATTAATATTTACATCAGTAATATTCATAAACAGGCAGATTTTGTCAATAATAATAACAAATATAAATATATCAGTAGATAATGTTTTGGGAAAGTTTCCTCGTTCCTGGTTTGTTTGTTTCCAGCTGGTTTCTCTATCAGCTGCTGAAAGGCATTGTGGGAAATGTAGTTCATTAAGTCAACAAAACAGGATGAAGGAAAAGTGGTCATTAAACTGTGCGTGTGTGTGTGTTTCCATGGAGATGGTGGGATTAGAGACAATAAGGAAGTGGACTCTGATCTCAGGTGTCGTAGAAAAGACTCAACAGACAGAAGCTGAAACTTGAAGAGAGAACACGACTGAAGAAACCACCGTGGTTCTACTGATCAGAACAGATCAGAACAGATCAGAACAGAACCTGCTGGTTGTTGCGGCTGAGTGAAGAACGATGAAGCTGGACGTGAAGATTCAGCTGCTGAAGTTCTGCTTCCAAGTCGTGAACTTCATCTTCCTGGTGAGGACACGTACAATTAAATATTATATCTAATATATTAATGACCAATCAACATATTGATTACACTCATATAAACTTCATCTTCCTGTTGAAGACACGTTCAGTTAAATTATATATCTAATAAAAACTGGAAAAAAAAGTTTGTGAACTTGTGTTTGGTGGATTATTTCTCTGTTGTTTCAATGCTAATTGGCATTGTATTTTACATTGTTGGGAAGCCTGTTTATTTACCTTCACAATGATGTCCAACTTGTAAGGATCATGCATTTGTGGGATGAGCAGCACAGCTGATTATGTGGGTAGCGCCCAAGAAATATTTGCCAAAATGCTCTGCCAATGGTAAACAGTGTATTCTCCTGTTGGAAGTGACTCTTGTTGTGAGTTGTTTTGTGGATTGGATGATTGAACTCTCTATCAGTAACAAGGAACAAACAAGACATATTGGCTATTTTACACTTTATTCATTTAATACACCGTCAGGAGCCTCAGTAACGGTGGAAGATCCATACGCAGCCACAACAGCCTGGCACCTCCTCCTCATGCTGGTCACCAACCTGGTCACACGTTGCTGTGGGATGGCGTTCCATTCCTCAACCAGGATTCGTTGCAGGTCAGCCAGCGTGATTGTGTTGGTCACTCTAACACGTACAGCACGTCCAAGCTGATCCCACAAGTGTTGAATTGGGTTGAGGTCTGGACTCTTGGCAGGCCATTCCATTCTCTCTACTCCCACATTGTGGAGGTAGTCTGTGATAACCCTGGCTCTGTGGGGGCGAGCGTTGTCATCTTGGAGGATGAAGATAGGTCCCAGATTGTGGAGATATGGGATCGCCACTGGCTGCAGAATCTCATCCCGATATCTCACTGCATTGAGATGGCCTTCAATGATGACAAGCCTTGTTTTGCCAGTGAGGGAGATGCCGCCCCCCCACATACCATGACACTACCCCCACCAAAAGCTGTTACTCCATCTGTGCAACAATCAGCATAGCGTTCTCCGCGTCGTCTCCATACTTCGACCCTGCCATCCAACTTTCTCAGACAGAACCTGGACTCATCATGAACATGACATTCCCCCACATGTTCAGGTTCCATTGTCTGTGTTGTCGACACCAGCGCAAACAGGCCTGACGGTGAAGGGCAGTCATTGCAGGCTTCCTGGTAGCCTTTGAGAATACACTGTTTACCATTGGCAGAGCATTTTGGCAAATTTTTCTTGGGCGCTACCCACATAATCAGCTGTGCTGCTCATCCCACAAATGCATGATCCTTACAAGTTGGACATCATTGTGGAGGTAAATAAACAGGCTTTCCAACGATGTAAAATACAATGCCAATTAGCATTGTAACAACAGAGAAATAATCCACCAAACACAAGTTTCTGAACTTTTTTTCCCCAGTTTATTAATAATCAATCAACACATTGATTATACTCATATTAACTTCATGATCGAATCCCCACTCAAAGAGAACCAGTCAGAAACTGGCTGATCATTTAAATGGAACAATAAAATAAAAGTTATGACTGGAGGAAAAACAGCTGAATGACAGAAAAAAACAAATAATACTTGATATTTTACTGGCTGAGAAATATTAGCATAAAAACTTGACTGTTTTGCCACACTGCATGTTCTATAGCCCAGGGGCTAACCGCTCAGGTTAGCTCCGGGCTAAGGGAGCAGTTAGCTCCAGGCTAAGGGAGCTGTAGCCCGGGACTAAGGGCGCCGTTAGTCCCGGATTAAGGGAGTCGTTAGCTCCAGGCTAAGGGTTATGCTAAGGGTTATGCTAAAGCCTCACACATTGTCATTTACCTAAGCCCCGTCTGAGAGGAGCTGATCTGTGTCTGAACATCATAGAAACATAAAAACCTCTTTGTGATGTAGAACAGACTGCAGCCGACCTTTGACCTGACCTTTGACCTCTGTCTGCAGGCTCTGGGTGTTAGTGTATCTGGTTTTGGGTTGTGGATCCTGTTTGACAGAGGAAACCTCCTGACCGTCCTCCCAGATCGACCTCCAGGTAACGCTGCTCCTGCTAGCCTAGTCCACTAAAACTCACCTTCCCATTCCAGCAGACTGCACTGTCAACGTGTATGTGTGTGTGTGTGTGTGTGTGTGTGTGTGTGTGTACAGATGAGCTGCGTGTGGTGGGGGCAGGGCTGATGCTGATTGGCGTGGCGGTGTTAGCGGTCAGTGTGGTCGGGATTCTCGGAGCTGACAAAGAGAACCGGGTCCTGCTGCTGGTGGTGAGTCTCCACCTGGAATCGCTGATGGAAGCACTGATGGTTCTAATTACCAGTGTGTGACATCCTTGTGAAAGCACTGATTAATCCTACTTTATACCCAGCTGTAACAGATGTACTGTAGTAATGTTAAACACTCACACACACTGTGACTGGACTCTGCTGGTCCTCCTCAGTACCTGGGCTTCCTCATCATCCTGGTCCTGGGTCAGCTGTTCGTCACTCTGCTGCTGCTCTTAAACAGAGACAAGGTGAGACCAGGGCTTTTATTGTGTCGTGCTTCTTAACAAATATGATAATATCATTATAAATAAAGTGACAGACCCTGATTCCTCTGTCATAAATATATGTGTATATAATAAAGTATATAATGTGATGTGATGTCATCAGATTGAGCGTGGTCTGGATCAAACAGTGGATCAGATCATCCTTCAGTATGGAGACAACAACAGTAAGGACAGACTGATGGACAAGATACAGAACTACGTGAGTCACTGCTTCAAATCCCGTTAATATAACATTAACATGATGATGTGATTGTGACTGTTTGATTTACCGTCGACAGGAAGGCTGCTGTGGCAGGACGGGGCCTGCTGATTGGCTGCTGAACTCTTACATCCAGAGTCTGAACCTGAGCGCTCCAGACGTACTTCCTTGTTCCTGTTTCAGATCGCATCGTCCCGCCGTTAACTCGCCGTGGTGCTCCGAGCTGCTGAACTTCACCGCCCCGCTGTATGGGCGAGGAAACGGCTCGTATGCTCAGGTACTGCAGGACACACACACACACACACACACACACATACACACGTCTTTATACTATAAAGACTCGTTACAGTTACATTATGTCAGGACATTTTATAAATAGCATTTAGCCCAAACTGCCATTTAAAGGTGCAGTATGTAGGATTTGGTGACATCTAGTGGTATGGTTGCAGATTGCAACCAACTGAGTACCCCTCCGCTCACTCCTCCCTTTACAAGACTGCAGTAACGTGAGCCGCCGAGTGTTAACCCGTGGTAACGCCGTTGGCCTCGCTCAGAGGCCATCTTTACCATAATAACACTACCGGTTTAGCACTCTGCAGCTCACGTTACCGCAATTGTAGTTTCACAAGCGTGTTAGAGAACTACGGTGGTCTTCAGGTAATGCCTTCCATACAGTAGGACACTTTAAAAGACTGCAGTCTGACTCCCTCTCACATCTAAAGACAATGTGTCTTCAGTCTCAGAGTTTTTAGTCACAGACTATAATATTTTACAAAGACTGGGGATCTTTCAGCGTCACTATTTACAAGACTACAACTAGATTCCTTTAAAGATGATGGCACATCCTGCTGCTGGTGGAAATTTACAAGAAGAAAAACTGTTGAGAAACAAGTGGACAGAAATCCTCGCTGAGTATGCTATAGCTAGCTAGCTAACCACTGTCCCAAATGGGGCTACTTGCAAGGTAACGTTAGTTGTACATTTTAGCTTCAATCATATAAATCGACACACACACGTGTAGACTATATATGAGAGAGAGAGAGAGAGAGCGAGTACTGCAGCCAGATTTATATGATTGAAGCCAGCAATCTTAAGCTGAAACGTACGGTTAGCTCGTAGGCTAACAGCAAACATTCCAGTAGCTAACATTAGCTGGCTAGTAGCCCCGTTTGGGAGTGTTGCTGTCTTCAAATGAAACTCGTGAGCTCGTGTTTACAACATGGGAAGTCGTGTACACGATATGCGTGGCGTTCAAGTGGTTAAATCGTGAGAACACCGCTGCTAAGCAACAGCAATATTAACGTTACTGTCGCTGTCTAGAAGCCACAGAGGCTATCAAATTTAGCAAGCTAGCAAGCGGGTAACATAATGCAGTAAATGTAGAGGCATAATGACAGAGGAGAAAGATGAGGCCGTTGGAAATATCAACATTTTCCTCAGACCTATTATACAATTACCAAGAAAAACAATATACGACTAAAATTACAATATGTTAACTTATTATGCACCGAAAAATGAACTTCCATGTCCTCCGCCATTTCTGACAACGTCAGCAAACACGTCACAACTCGTGAACTCTGAGCTTTCAGAAACTTTCCACTTCCGAGGTCAAGAGGGGGGCGTTCATATGGCCTCTTCTATGAACACGGTAAACACCACCACATTTGAAGGCACCATGTGGTTAGCTAGCTAGCTACAGCATATAGCATATTCACTGAAGCTTTTTCCTTCCTTCCACTCTATCGTGGTACAAATGGGAGGACACGTCAAAGTGACAAAGTGTCGGTATTTGACAGCCTGCGAATGAGAACAGACCGGGATAATGTGTGTTTGTTGCAGGGCTGCAAACAGAAGGTCTGCGACTGGCTGCAGGAAAATTTTCTGACAATCGTCGGCATGGACGTTGGCCTCATGTTGATCCAGGTAATAACACCACAATGTGTCTGGAAACAGAAGAGACAGAGCGGGGCATGTTGATGACCTTATGATCTTTACTTGTTCCTGTTCTGTCAAACACGTTTATGTTTTGAGCTGTAATGAGCACAGTAGCCTCTAGCTTTTAGTGTCTTTAGTGTGAAAGGTTATAATCAGCATTCATTCCCAGGACAAATGTCTCTGCAGTAGTGTCGGATATTTATCAGCTCCAGCTCCGATCGGCAGTGATGGAAACATGACACCCGGGTGGACGCGCTCATTTTCACCTCTTTTCTGGTGCGATGCTAAGTGACACACGTTAAAGTTAATATATAATGAATAAAATTATCAGGGATTTGGAATTACTATAATATATTAACGTACATAACATACAATGAATATGCTCTCCACAAAGCCACCAGACTCCAGTCAGACAACAGTCATTTTACCTCGTTGATCATCCTTTATTTATCAAATCATTTATATATTTATTGATCTATTTTTGATTTTGGCAGGTTTCGTCCTCTATAGTTTTCTGGATCATTCGTGATGTGCCTCCCGTCCCGGGGTCTTTGTATTAATTCCCTTATTTATTTTTTAAAAGAAATGCATAAAGAAAAGTATAAAGAAAAGAAAAAATAATACAGAAATAAACAAGTTTGGGGAAATAAATAAGGGTAAAATGCAAAGGGAAAATCATGCAGAAATAAATAAATAAATACATGTTAAAAAATAAATTAAATTAAAACAGAAAAGTAAATAAATAAGGGAATTAATACCAAGATAAATACATGCAAAATAAATAAATAAATAAATAAAAATTTATGTCACATTTTATCAATTAAAAGGGACTGTTTGTAACTTCTTACACGGATAAATCAATCCGGGTCGGTGTCCCATGCACGATCGCGTGTGGCTTACGCTGTTCAGACTCAGACTCAAACACAAACTACACGGAAGCACCAAAACCGCAAAGTTCTATCTAGTGAAGCCCGTCTTTTAAACAGTGTTGACCGCGGTCGGAGGACGCGGGGGAGACCGTAGCTTTGTTCTCCAGGGCCGGAGTCTCTGCTGTACTCTTCTCCTCTGCTCCTCTGCCTGCCTGGCTGCTTGCCTTCACTCACACGCCGCGCTCGTTCACGCTATTGCTCTCAACTCTCACGTTTATGCGCGCACACTACACACTGCAGAAGAGTTAGTTTAGCTCTGAGAATATCTAGTGAATGTACAGTGGACGTTTGTGCAGAAATAAATGCTGCAGCTCCTCCAGACCAACAGAGGTTTCCCGTGTCTTGTGAAGTGACGGGGCTCCGCAGCGAGAAACGTTATCGTCTCCGACCAAAACTCC
>CAKALU010049520.1:0-24350 GCA_916700995.1 Hozukius guyotensis
GGGCGCTACCCACATAATCAGCTGTGCTGCTCATCCCACAAATGCATGATCCTTACAAGTTGGACATCATTGTGAAGGTAAATAAACAGGCTTTCCAACGATGTAAAATACAATGCCAATTAGCATTTTAACAACAGATAAATAATCGACCAAACACAAGTTTCCGAACTTTGTTTTTCCAGTGTATATATATATATATACTGTATATTGTAAGGTTGGCCGAGTGGCTAAGGCATACAAACCGAGAAAAATTCCAGTTAAAGGGACTGTTTGTAACTTCTTACACGTATAAATCATTGCGGGTCGGTGTCCCATGCGCGCTCGCGTGTGGCTACGCTGTTCAGACTCAGACTCCAACACAAACTACACAGAAGCACCAAAACCTCTTGGTTGTATCTAGTGAAGCCCGTCTGTTAAACAGTGTTGGCCGCGGTCGGAGGACGCGGGGGAGACCGTAGCTTTGGTCTCAAGGGCTGGAGTCTCTGCTGTACTCTGCTCCTCTGCCTGCCTGCTTGCCTTCACTCAAACACACACACACACACACACTTCGTTGACTTAACGGCCACAGGTGTCGCTGTTAACAAGCAATTTCTGATTCTCACAAGCAGTCCCTTTAAGCAGTCCAGGTGTATTTATTTACAAAACTGGAAATCGACAATCCAGAGCAGAAATATGTACACTGCAGGCCTGGCGTTGCTGAAAATTGTTTTTTTCTAAAATAATTAGCAAATTCAAAAAAATCTATAAAGATGCGGCATAGGCAATGCCCCTTTAATTTTTGGGCCCTTGCAGCTCTCCAGTCTGGCTTGTCACTCATTGAGGTCCGATCTCCACTGAAAACCTCCAGGTATTCCAGCCTACTCCTTTATTAAACTGGGTCCTACTAAGGCACATAGATAATAATTAGTAATCAATCACCCAACAGGAGAATAACATCTGGTCCAAAAAATAGGACAACATTTACAGTTAAATTATAAAGCATTCAATAACATTTTGAGGCAAGTCCTTATTCAAAAAACAATTAAAATGACATTGCCTATTGTCACCCCAAAAACACCCCTCCAACTCTACCGTACTTGGTACCTTCCCCGCGAACCCCCTTACAAAAGCCAATGGTACGCTCCTGTGCGGTTTCGGCAGTTCCGGCTCTAAACCAAAGAGCGCAACTACAGCAGAGGACAAACGGGTGACAAACAATTTACTTTTCTGACTAAACATTTTAACAATAAATGGAAATGTTCAGTAACAATACTTGTACCTGTGTGTTATTCAAAAATACATTTATGATTTTTTACACTATGACCCACGTTAAGAAATGTAATACTTAGGAAGATAAAGTACTGATACCGATGTGAAATCATGCTACGGTAACACTAAACACAGAAACCTCCAAGCCGGCTTGATTTAATAATTGACGGAGGTGGCGTTGCAGTGTGTGTGCGTGCATTTCACTTCATAGGGCACGGGCTAACCCTATATATAATTTAAGATACTATTCTATTCTTAGGCTGCCTTTTTAACATCTGGCAAGGGAAAACAGATGAAAATTTGCCTTTGAGGCTAACTGTTGCTCAATTACAGTTCATTTTTCTGTTGATCAATGAGCACTGTCCCTTTCAAAATAATAAACTAAATAACCTATAGCGCAAATCAGAGATTTACAACTTGTATCTTTAGTTAAGTAAAAAGTACAAGATTAAATGTCTACTCTGTGTGTGTTGTAATCCGAGTTTCTCCTTGCTATGTTTTCATTGCCGGGCCGGTCGCACGTTTAGTGCATGTGAGCTTGCCCCAATGGCTATAGCTAATGGCCGCCGCTCTGCTCTGCGCACATAAAGCGGTTACGGCGTCATTGCGTAAAGGTAGCGCCCACCCTCCAGTTCAATCCCAGGTTAACACTGTTATCTCTGTCAGCACTGTTGCCGTTGTTTGCACTGCTTAGAATGTTTAGAATATTTTCTGACGGTGAACTGACCTGAAAGTGAAATTTATCTATAATGTTTTTTATCAACAGTCTGGCTGCTTTGAAGAGAGAATAGGTATGTTTCACTTTTAGTTCGGTTCCTTCTGACAGCAAGGTAAAGCAGTGAAAATATTCTAAACATAGTGTACGCTTAACCCCTTAACATTCCGCATTCTTTTTGTGAAGGGATAGGGGTCGGGGACAGGGGACAGGGGATGTTCAATAAATAAAAAGTCAACAGTAGATGTCACATAGAAGTGGTGTACATCATCTGAAAGCTGGGAACCTGACGATTAATTTGAGGAGCAGCTCAAGTTGTTCTGATCATGAATCAGAAATAGAAATTAATGAATCAATGAATTAATCAATTAAACAAAATTGTGTATAGTGTATAAAAATGTATAAGAGTTTAGAACTTTATGATGGAAGTAAATGACTTCCATCCCCATGCTCTGTTATGTCTCATAAATTGTTGCAGCGATTTTTGGGTTGATACCATTTGTTACTAAAATTTGTTGCTACATTTAACCATTTTTTACCACTGGAGAATTGATAAAAATGATCCATAATGCCTCTAAAATACCACATTAAGGCACCAAGACCTTGAGGAACACCAGAGAAAAAGCCATGCTGTGATTTGGGAACAAACATTTTTAAGTTGTAAGTGGTTAAATTGATATTGATTTTTTTAGGTGAGCCTTTCTTTAAGGTGGCTAAAATATGTTTTGCAGCCCCCGTCCACAGCTGTACATCGCTTTGGTTTCGTGCTCTTACTCCTGTTTCTCCAAACAGGTGGCCAACCGCCATCATCTACTGTAGGTAATACACTGACTATAGATAAGTTCTTCATACAACCCCGCTTCAAAATACCCAAACTATCCCTTCAAGTCATGGATGTATAAAGAGAGCTGGATACAGCGTCAGAGGCTCCAGTTCATTCCTGAGAGTTGCTCAGTGGCGCATGAAGCCAATATGGCTCGACTACCGAGTGATAAAGTACTCGGATCATCCGGTGATCTTCCTCATCCATGGAGCAGGAGCAGTAGCATTTCCTTTAACCCCGCCTCCCAGCCCTCGCTCCAGCCTCGGTCTGGGTCTCATTCACATTAATGGAGGAAGGGAAATAACTCTGGATTCAGCTATCAGTGCATTTTACAACTTTTAGGACCTGATGATTTGAATAAGGACTATTAGAGTGTTCGTACTGGGAAGTTGATTCACCTAAAAAAAAATTATCCGCTGAGTTACAGACGTCTCTTTCCCAATGTAAAGCCTCATCCACACAGGGAACGTCAGGATCGCGTGGCGGCTGCGTTACCTGTTTTTTATTTCGGCGTCCGTGTTAACAGGTTAGAGCAGCCACACTGCCCGCGTGAGACAAACGTCTCACGCACGTCTCACGCACGTCACACGCGCGTCTCAACTGCGTCTCTTCTAGAGAATACAGGTCTCACCTGTTTTTGACGCGTGCCGCGTGGTTCAACAACAGGCAGTGAAAGTGATATATTGACTGTATATTAACATCATATCAGCTACATTACTACAGTGTCAATGTCTAGACATCTGTAGAATATGTCACAGACAGTGAAGGTGATCTATTGACTGTATATTAACATCATAGCAGCAAGATTACTACAGTTTCGATGTCTATCTGTAGAATATGTTACAGACATGAAAAAAGTAAAGACTTATTTTTAAATCAACACTTCCTGCTTTCATTTCAAAATAAAAGCCCTCAAGCTTTTTTTTCTGTGGACAGAATTCCTTCATTTGTTAACACGAGGCTTTTATTCTGAAATATGTTCCGGACAGTGTTCTAGAACATGCAGTGCCTTGGAGAGCTCCATGAAAGAATATAGTACGGAGTTTTAATTGTGGATTATTACTATTATTTACAAATTACCACACGTTTCTTAACCTTTCTCTGTCTAAAAAACAATATGAATGACATTTATAATGAAATGAAATGGCCATTAAAAGGCAAACTCTATGGAGAAAGAAAGGGCTGACAGCAGCTGCAGCAGCAGACACGCAGCTGGTGTGAACACCCGACGCATGAATCACGCAGCCACCATGCCACGCAGCCGCCACGCTTTCCTGACGTTCCCTGTATGTCCTGGGCGTAAGTCTATGGGAAAAAGTATTTTTCGGCCCGATGACATCATGTGATGGACATGGAAGTTGTAGTACCGCCGTTTGGCCCGCCGCTCTAAGTTTGCTTTAAGTACAGTACTTGAGGAAATGGACTTAGTGACATTCCATCAATGTGGTAATGCAAGGCAAACAAATGCAACAATTATAGAATAATGTTGAATTATGTAAATGAAACACGTCAATTATACATTTGACAAGCAATTAATACATTTGGATCCATTTAAAAACTAACTAACTAACTAGCAATTAATTTGAACGTGATTATGGAATATAATGTCAGTCATCAGAGTCCGTACTGACCTGAAGAGTATTTAAGTGGAAAAACATGTAGCGGACACTTGGCGAAGAAAGGCCAGGGAGAGATGGCATTCAAATGGCACCACAGTAATTGTCCAATTCCTGTTGACATTGCGTATGTAATCACCAGCAATCTGGTGGTCTGGGCTCTTTCTATTGGCCAAGTCATTTTCATCATGCACCATGATGACTGGCACAGAGGTGTAAGTGGTGTACACTCCACATGGATCCTCTCAAGTAACAAAAGTGGCTTGGATAACCTTCCAGTGTCCATGCACACCTGATGCAGCACACCCATGAGTCATTATGATGGGGTTACAATGGAGCACGAAAAGATAAAAGGCAACATCCGAATGCTTTGTCAGTCCATTCTCATGTTGTAGTCATCATTTCATGACTCATCACAAAAAGACATTTGCTGTATTCAAAACCACCTACTACATACTACTGACGGATGCAGTATGACTGTATACTGCAGTATACAGTACGAGAGTCAACCAAAACAGAAAGGTTGCCAGACACCTGAACAATGAGTTAAAGCTTGCTATAAAGCTTAGTAAAGACAATGGGAGCTGCATATTTGATTCATAACTCATCACTATGAGTGATGCCCTTTCACATAGTCACTGTTTTCATATTGTCATATGTAGGCCAGTCTCCTAAAAGTTACATTCCCATACAATAAAACTGCATTGTGAATTACGTTTCGTAACGTACTTTGTCGCGGATTACGTTTCTTTTTGACGTATCACAAATATATTTGTGTATATTGTATATTTTCTAACATAGAAAAAAATCCAACTTACTAATTGATGAAGACCGCCTGAATGCCCCATTTTGTTTGCTCTGTGGGCCAATAGAAAGAGTGAAATTGTTGTCCTGGTTTATTCAGGATCTGTTGAGCAGAGGTTCTCAAACTTTTTGGGGTCAGGGACCAAGCCCCCAGGAAGTGCGCCGGTCGTTGATCTGGACTTTCGTAGCGGCCAAACAGTGCTACCGCAACTTCCATGTTGTCATGTGATGCATTGAGCCCAAAAAGACTTTTTCCCATAGACTTACATTGGGAAAGAGACGTCTGTAACTCAGCGGATATTTTTTTTTTAGGTGAATCAACTCCCCAGTACGAACACTCTAATAGCCCTTATTTAAAAAAAAAAAAGGTTTTAAAGCTGTAAAACGCACCAATTTCCCTTCCTCCGTTCATGTGAGTGAGACCCAGACTGAGGCTGGAGCACAAGCCGTGACGACGGCGTGACGTTAGGACCCCGTGACCAAGTCATGTGACCGAGCGAACGCTACTCCGCCAAGATCTGGGTACTTTTCCAGATGGAAGTCGAGCCATTTAGGCTTCATGCGCCAATGAGCAATTCTCATAGGAATTACCGGGGCCCCGCCTCCAACGCTGTATCCAGTTTTTTTAATACACCCATGTCAGGGACCCCTTACAGGGTAGACATTTTTTTTTTTTACAAGGACCTCCTCATAATCATAACAATTAATCGACAATTGTAATTAAGCATAATGCTTATTACCATTTGCCCTGTCCAATGAATCCAGACATTTAAAATGACCGGTTTAATGCGGACTTTCAGTAAGTGCTTCAATTTTAAAACAATGAATATACTGCTCCTTTTTCAAATCACTTTCAGAAAGCTCTGAACAAATCATCATTTTCATACATCAGAAAATCTGTGATTGGAATGTTTGCCTTAGAGTGAGTGACGTGACTGATTCATGGCAGATTGACGTGATGTGTCACAATCATATTGGCCCAAAGCTAACGTGGGTGATAGTAATGGACACAATATGCTTGTTTTATTGGCGCAAATGGTCCCCATCTGTAGATATGCACTTTTTAATGATACAGCACAATTCTATCATTTTTAGTAAATTATTTTGCGGAGTGCCACGGACCCCTGGGGGGTTGAGAATCGCTGCTGTAGAGGAGACAGAGCAGACACTGGTGAGCACCTTCGAGCTGCATGCACAGCTGTTGTGTTCACTTCTGTTGGTTGACATGAATGCTCATTTGAAGCGGAACACGCTCTGCCATCACTGTGTGTCTCCTGCGTTTTGGAGGGAGTTAACGCTGAAAAGGGGGCAAATTTGTTTTCTTTCAACTTTGTAGGAGGCTAAATTCTCCCATTCTCCACCTGCCCCAGAATCCTTTTGTTTGATGTGTTTCCCATTCCGCCTGCATTTATTTCCCCTCACCCTTTGCCCCCAGCCCTTCTACAACTGTCTTGGTACTTGCCTCCTGTGGTGCTGCCCTTGCCCCTGTTCCCAGCAGTCCCCGCTCCTGACAGGTGACCTCACGGAGCATCGGTCACACACGGCTGGCTGCGTCCACACAGATGTGTCCCCACTCGTCCTTTTCTGTCCCGCATCCGGTGACGTGTGCCTCTGCCGTCTACCCGATGTCGCCCCTAGGGTTGCTGCCCCTCTTCAGTTCTAAGTCCTCTGCTGTCATCCTCCTCCTCCTCCTCCTAACTTCTCTTTACCTCATTTCTTGTTCTTTCTTCTTCTTCTTGCTTTTTGCAATAACTTTTGATCTGCTCCGGCTCACATGAAAATCTTCCCGCCATGTCAGCTTCTCAGGCTTCATTCTGTTCTGCCTCCGTCACAATCCTTTTAATCTTTTTCAAATCCCACCCACTCCCTTTCATTGTCTGTGTTCCCATTGTTTCCCAATTCTTTTGAGTGTTCCTTAAGATCTCGCTGCTCTCTCTCACCTGGTCTCTCCTCAGTCCAAAGATGAGCATTTGGCAGGAAACAAACGAGGATTTTCATTTGAATTTATAGAACATGCATCTCAGTCATTAGATTAGATTACACATGAATGGCCTTTGAGAATTTTGCAGAATGAAAAGCTTTTGGATTGTTGCAGATTGGCAAAGAGGAAGTTATAACTAGATCTCATAATAATAGTCATAATTCTGTCTCGATCCACAGATTCCCTCAAGACCCAAAGTTATAATCAGTGAACAGTTCAGGTTTAAATGAGCCTCAAGTGGCTCTCTGTCAAGGATAAACAGCTGATGGAACACATGGAGCTCTCTGTATGTTTGCCTCTGACTTGATTTTTTTTATTTTTTTGTTGTTCAATTTAATTTAAGATTTAAGTAGGAGGTAAAGTTATTTCAAAGCCAACATGATGTAAGTTCCATGATTATGCACCCCAAAGCTAATTTGAAATCTTATCTACACATTTAAATGTAAATTGTCAAAAACTCACAAATAAGAGCAACTTGTTGTCCCCATATTAGAAGTTATAAAGTGAATAAGTATTTCTTTATGATAGATGATATAGTGACTAGAATACATATCGTGCAGCTCACTGCTCTGCAGCACAAATCTGAGAGAAAACTAGGCTTCTGCACCTCCTCATGGCTCTGTTTTCAGGCTTTAGAAAATCTAGCCTAGTGACGGGAGACTTTGACCAATCACAGGTCATTTCAGAGAGAGAGAGCTGTCAATCACTCGCAAACTCCGATCAAACGGTCAAACTAGGCAGCGCTGATCAAATATGAATTAATATTCTGTTACTGTAATGCATATTTCTCTCCTCAAAAGTTTCCAGAATCATCTTGTAGTGTACTGTTTAGCTGTAAAATGAGACAGTTTGCTCCGGCTGGTGGGCGGTGCTTGGTATTTCCTCAACTGATCTCAACATTGCGGCCATAACTATGTTTTCATTGTTGTATAATCACCTGAAACTAAGAATCGTTGTGTTTTCGTTATCTTAGAATGAGTCCTTCATATCTACACAGTGAGCGGGTCCTCTTCACAGAGTCCGCCATGTTGCTCCTCCGTATTTCTACAGTAGCCCAGAACGGACAAACCAAAATCTGGCTCTAGCGAGAGCTTTTCACGTTTTTATGTTACCTGCACCAAAGTTCTCCGACTTGCTAGTGAAACTGCAGTTATATGACCTGCAGAAGGCAAAACCGTGGTACCGCCAGCCGTCTTGACGCCCGGGACACACAGGGAACGTAAGGGGCGTGTGGCGGCTGCGTGATTCATGCGTCGGGTGTTCACACCAGCTGTGTGTCTGCTGCGTTTCTGCTGCTGCAGCTGCTGCTGTCAGCCCTTTCTTTCTAAATAGAGTTTGCCTTTTAATGGCCATTTCATTTCATTATAAATATCATTTATATTTATTTTAGACAGAGAAAGGTTAAGAAACGTGTGTTAATTTGTAATAGTAATAATCCACAATTAAAACACCGTACTATATTCATTCATGGAACTCTCTAAGTCACTGCATGTTCTACAACATTGTCCTGCACATATTTCAGAATAAAAGCCTTGTGTTAACAAATGAAGCAATTCTGTCCGCAGAAAAAACACTTGATGGCTTTTATTTTTAAATGAAAGCAGGAAGTGTTGATTTAAAAATAAGTCTTTACTTTTTTTTCATCTCTGTAACATATTCTACTGATAGACATGATGTCAATATACAGTCAATAGATCACCTTCACTGTCCGTGACATATTCTACAGATGTCTAGACATTAAAACTGTCGTAATGTAGCTGATATGATGTCAATATACAATCAATAGATCACTTTCACTGTCTGTTGTTGCTGTCAGACCTCTATTCTCTAGAAGAGACGCAGCTGAGACGCGCCTGTGGCTGCTCTAACCTGTTAACGCGGACGACGAAATAAAAAACAACAGGTAACGCATCTGCCACGTGCTCCTGACGTTCCTGGTGTGTCCCGGGCTTTAGAAAGGGAAGAGTTAGCAGAGGGGTACTCAGTCGGTTACAATCTGCAACCACTAGATGTCGCCAAATCCTACACACTTTACCTTTATTGAAATAAAATAACATTTTAAATGATACCGTGTAGTTTATATTAAACATTTGAAAATGTTTTCAAAGCACCCTGACTAAACACTGAAGGAAAAAACTAATTAAGAATCCTTTAAAAATTTGCTCTTCTGGTCTGAACTAGTCCAACTAATGAAGCAATTGTGGTTCTTTTATTCTACTTAAAGGGAATGGTGCAGTGTCAAATAAAAGCTCAAAACCATAATCTCTGAAAGAGAAGTATTCAACTTGAACTGAAAACGATGTGGATGAGAAGGTCTTTGTAGTAGTTTTAGCTTAATTTAGTTTAGAACCATTTAAAAGCAAACCGCACATTTTTCATTGCAATAAAAAGCCACGAAAGAAACACAGCATTCCTGCAAGGTCCCCACTTATACATTAAAGTACACTGATCATTGTTCAATAAACTAAGAGCCATGACCTCTCTGCCGACCCAAAAATGTGTGTTGATAACCCTCCAGCTGTTGCAAATGGATTGCACAAACAGGATGATAGTCAGTCTCGTTAGTGCTCGACCTCATATTCCTCCAGGAACACACACACACACACACACACACACACACACTGTCACACACATACATGCATATTCCCTCCAACCTTGCTACAAATGGTACTTTTCTATAATTAATACTTTGATGCCAGTTTTAACAGTTGCCTGTGGTGCTGCTGGTGGTGGTGGTGGCACGGAAGTCTAATCTGATGAACAAAGAAGAAGACAGGCTTAAGATTTTAACCTCCACTGCTCCAGTAAATATCCAGTGGCATAAACACAACCCCTCTCCCAAACAAATATTGAACCCCATACCACCATGCCTAATTAAATAATACCATTGGAACCCAAGGCAAGTTCATTGCTCAGACTCAGATTTGCATTTTGTAAAAAAAAAACACCTCGGTTCCCAGGTAAATAATCGGCATCTATTCTGTTTACACTCTTATTGGTTAGGAAGAATCTGTGGGTAAGAGGGCGGAATTAAATTGCCCACAGAAGTCATCTCTTCCTCTCATATTTTCACTCTCTGCCTCTTTTGGAGCCAGGAAGACAAGCAGCCAGCAGCAGCAGCAGCACAAGGTAACCTTTCTCTAATTGATGCCTGTGTGTGCCCAGCGCACCAGGCAGCCATATTGTGAGGGAGTACAGAGTAGCCCAGGCCTCAGCATGTGGCAGGGTTCGACGGGAGGGGGTTGATGCAGCCGTGCGGTTTGAGTGATGCACCACAATCAGACGCCAGTGTAACAGGCACAGTCTGCAGAGGCGGCTTTAAATTCTCTACAGACTGTGAACTCTGAAAACTTTCAGTGTTTCACTTTAAACAGTGATGTTGCCACCCACCACCATTGCTATGTCTGTTTCCATATAGTCATTTGGGTGAGTCTTACAGCATGATGAATAGAATATATACTAGCACTGAAAATATGAAACATACTGATTTAAGCATGTTCTTATTGCACTACAAATGAACAAAGTAGGCTGTGTGCAAGAAGCTGTTGCTAGACACTGCATTTAACGGTGCTAAAATATACCCTTTTTACACCAATGACCAGGGTTGGACCAGGGTTAACCTACTCTGGTCCAACCCTCCTTTTGTCAATTAAAACCAAGCCAGTCAACCCGGGTTGAACCCTGGTCAGGACAATTCAGATACGACCTGGGTCAGACCCGGGAGCAATGCATACCAATGAGCTTAGGCGTTAGAAATGGGCGGGGGGGTTACACCTCTGGAGGATTACAGAGAGAGGAGATGATAGTGGCATCATCAATGTGTGCAAAAACATAAAATGTCACAGAATGATGCATGTTTTTGGGATACAGTGTAAATATAGTACACACAGCATTTTTAGTTTTATAAAATGTTTAACTGTGTTGTATATATGGAGCTGTAATGTATGCAAAAAACATACAGATTTACAGTATCTATTCATCAACATTAACCTTTTTTCCTCTGTCTATCTACAGTACCCATTTATCATATATTAGACTACATTGTGTTATCTAATGTGATAATAAAGGCTACATTTAACGGATTAGACACTTCTGAAGACTGAAATGTATATTACACTCACTCAACCATCCCAGCAAAGATTTACTACATATAGTAAATGGTAAATGGACTTGCTTTTATATAGCGCTTTTCTAGTCTTCCAACCACTCAAAGCGCTTTACACTACATGTCAGCATTCACACACTGATGGCAGAGGCTACTAAGGTGCCAACTTTGCCCATCAGGATCTAATCTTAATACTCATTCACACACCGATGGCTATGCCTTCGGGAGCAATTTGGGGTTAAGTGTCTTGCTCAAGGACACATCGACATGTGACTCGGAGCAGCCGGGGATCGAACCACCGACCTTCCGATTGGTGGACGACCTGCTCTACCCTCTGAGCTACAGCCGCCCACAAGTAGTAGACCCACTAAAGTTTTTCAGCTGGACATGTGTCAACTGTTGGATAATGTAAGTTTGTTAGTATGTTTGCCTAACATAATAAAATGAGATTATATTTCATTTAGTTTGCTAATTGCTTGATAATGTAATGAACTAGGACTGGGTTTGTTACTTTATAACAGAGAGAACAGGCGACAGATGGATCTTTTAGCAGATTTATTTTGAAAGATAAAAGTTTAAAAAGGTAACGTAACAAATAGATGTGTAAACACGCTTTAAAAACAGATGCACGTACAGCTGCTGGTACCGTGAGGTATTATTAACGCGGTGTGTTTCTGTGTAACGTAACAACGGATGCCTCCCTCATTCGGCAGCCTTGTTATGTTCGTTACACTACGTTGTCCCACACCATTCCGTCGTCTACCTCTTTTTTCTTCCTCCCCGCGGACGTTCAGGACTAGAGCTCCCGCACCTCGATGTCTCGCCACACATCTGTGTAGTTCTCGCCCGCCGGTCACCTCCGGTATGTCTGAAAATATTCCTGCTGCCGTCCCACAGTTTGTTTATGAGCTACGCCGACCTGTGACAGTTACGTCACGGACTGTGCGCCCTCATTTGCAACCGAATAGGTTTGTCCCGCCCGCCCCGTTTGTTAGCGACCCTGGTCCGTGCAATTCACATCGATATCAACCCTGGTCCGACCCACCTCTCGACCTGGGTCGCAAAGGCGAGTCGATCAACGTGGTTTAACCCTTTCATACACACAACCAACCCTGGTTCAACCCTGGTTGAGTCCTCAGTGTGAAAGGGGTATTAGAGAGGCGAAGTCCCGCCCCTTCCGGTGAACTTCATGGGACTTTATTTCAGAAAAAATATGTATGGTAGTCAACTGTGAGAGAGAAATATTTTTGATGTTTGAATGAATCACAAATTTGATGTTTGTCAACTTAAAACATCATTTTGCAAGTCAAGAAAGTTGCAGTTTGTCGTAGGTTTGTCGTAGCATCATTTAGCGTTGTGTGAAACCGCTCAGTGATGAACGTTATCTGACCTGATGTGTTTTATCCAGCGACTCCTGGTCTTTCTATCAGCCGGGAAGAGAAAGAACGAGCGAGACTCGTTGCTCATGTGAGTACATCGCAGAACGACACACACAGACATCGTAGCTTCGGAGAGAGATACGTCACTTACGCGACTTTTGGGTGTGTAGTCTTTCTAATTATATATTTTCACAGTCTGATACTTCAACAGTTTTACAACAAACTGAAACTTTCTTGACATGTACAATCATGTTTTAATTGACAAACACGTGTGATTCATGGCGCAATTCAAACGGGATCAAACAAATATTTGTCTCTCGCCGTTGACTACAATTCATACTTATTTTCGAATGTCTATCTGTAGAATATGTTAAGGAAATGAAAAAAAGTAAAGACTTATTTTTAAATTAACACTTCCTGCTTTCATTTCAAAATAAAAGCCCTCAAGCGTTTTTTCTATGGACAGAATTCCTTCATTTGTTAACAATGACAACAAGCTTTTATTCTGAACTATGAGTAGTCAGTGCTGTGGAACTTGCAGTGACTTGGAGAGCTCCATGAATTGATAAAGTGTAGAGTTTAAATCAACACTTCCTGCTTTCATTTTGAAATAATAGCCCTCAAGCGTTTTTTCTGTGGACAGAATTCCTTCATTTGTTAACACAAGGCTTTTATTCTGAAATATGTGCCGGACAGTGCTGTAGAACATGCAGTGACTTGGAGAGCTCCATGAATGAATGTAGTAAGGAGTTTTAATTGTGGATTATTACTATTATTTACAAATTACCACACATTTCTGAACCTTTCTCTGTCTAAAATAAATATAAATGATATTTATAATGAAATGAAATGGCCATTAAAAGGCAAACTCTAAGTAGAAAGAAAGGGCTAACAGCAGCAGCAGAAACGCAGCAGACACCAAGCTGACACGCAGCTGAAATGCAGCTGGTGTGAACGCCTGATGCGTGTATCACACAGCCTCCACGCCACGCAGCCGCCACGCGCTCCTGCTGTTCCCTGTGTGTCCGGGGCTTAAGGGCCCTATTTCAACCATTATATGCTCCTTTAGCATATCATTATTAAATAATGTTTATAATAAAGTAATTTTCGATTAATTTTGAGGTAAATATTGGGGTAACTCGGCAGTAATTCCAAAGAAATTTAAAATAGGTTCCTTGCTAATTATCACCTAATTACCATGAAATTTGTGGACCTGTAAAATGAAGTGTTACCTAAAAAATGGTTAAAATAAAAAAATAAACTGTTAATCTAAGCAGTCAGAGAGGTCCGAACAAAATAACAGCCTAGCCTGCTACAGTACAGACTGTGACCAAACTCTGGTGCTGTCCTTGGTGCTGATCCTCTCTGTAGATGAGTTCTAGTGCTTTAATGGAAGCTACTGTTCAAGCAGGCAACAACATGAACTGTCCTTGCAGCTGTTTTCTGTTTAAACCCCTTCGTTTTACTCCAGGGATAGATTACTGAACTTTTCTCCCACAAGCGAAGGCTATGGCAATAATATGTTCGCTCCAAAGCCACTTCAACTTTTATTAACCCAGGGAAGGTTTGCTGAATATGCTCTTTTCACTAAACACTTATACTGATGCAGCAAACACACAATCATACCACAGAGCATCTTGGGCCAACCAGTGTTTCACTGTGCGTCAATTAGTTACTCAACTGGAACGTGTGTGCCTTCCCCAACAGCACCTCGGTGACAGTTGTTTAAGGGTAATGTTTCGTCATTAACATTTTCCACCCAAATGTTCCAGCCAGCCTGAAGATATGAATCAGCAATGCCCCGGTAACAACAATGCTTGGGTAACAGACAACTGCAGGTGCAATTATGGCTTCTTTTTCTTTTTCTTTTATTGCTTTTCTTCCATTAAAATATGACAATTCTAACTACATTTGAAACCCATGAAAGAAATAAAGGTAGACTCTGAGTTTTGCTCAAGGACATGTTGGCGTGAGGACAGGAAAAGCAGAGATTCCAATCTCTCCACTAGAACTACAAGTACGACTCATGGCCAACCCACTTTAACACTTGAGCCACAGCTGCCCCTCTCAATCACAAGTCCATCTCAATCAAATTGTTGTGCTCTTTTGCAATAATTCATGCAGCCTGTTTATTTGTATAGATGTAGTGTGTGAGTAAGAGTGTGTGACTAATACCCACTCGGACCAGGGCCCTATCTTTAAAACGTGGTTTAACTAATATAAATAACTTAAATAACCCTGTTTACTCTCAACCAGCTAATTTGGTTCTTTGAACGCAGTTCAGAAGATTGATTTTAACAGTGCACTCTTATTTTGAAATTAAGGCAAATGAATAGAAAAATCACGATCAGCATCCATATGATTATATGAGCGATCATGTGATTGCCGTGACATGAGATAGGTGTGTTGGGAGTAGGGCTGGGAATCGGTACTTCAGGTATCGACCGTAACAACCCAGTACCAAGCAGTATCCAAACTGCGCTATCGGCGGTAACTGCCATATCAGCGCAGTGCAAAGCGCCGGCAATAGAGTGCTCCAGGGAAGATGTACATTTGTAAGCTAACCAGGAAGTGAGCATCGCCATCTGTTCCCTCGACAAAAAGCCAATGGGATTTTTCCATTGGGTTTTGTATTATTGCAGAAAATAAGCTCTGTGGGAAACACATGTTTATGATACTGACACGTTTTGTTCTGCAAGATAATCTTCACAAATGAGAAGCACTTTTAAAAAGCTAACGTTAGTCTATAAACGAACTACACCGCGGTCACATGAGCGCGAGTATATGTGACGCCCACTAATGTGTGGTCACATTTGTGTAATTTTTTTTGGTCAAATCATATTTAATCTGTGTATCTGCTGGTAATTTAAAACAATGTAATCAGTTAAGTTGAACACTGTTTTCGCTAAGAAAGTGAACATATCTGATGTTATGTCTACTCTGTAACAGTAGGTGACAGTGTGAGGCTGTGGTTTAGCCAGAGACTGTAGTTACAGGTCCGGGGAGTTTCCGTTTCCTCCCATTATTACAGAGGACTTTGGTGAAACTAGCCACGTCTCGCTGACTCATCTCTTCTTCCCTGAATTTCAGGTTAGTAAGGTATAAAAGCAGCCGAAATGTCAGTGTTCAGTACGTTGATGGTAAAGTATGTGTTTTAAAGCATGTAAATGATTTTGCGACAGTAAATCTGTTGTAATGGCCACGCTGCTAATGTGCTAGCGGCTATTTTTAGGTCTGGCGACTCCTCGATTATTTTGCGTGCGTTATTTTTGGTTAATTGGCTCCAACATTAGATCGGTTCATGTTGCAAGTTATCTCGGCTTTGTCTTTTTGTAAGTGCATGTAAGGGTTAACCAACAGGGTTAAATTAGAAAAGTCTTCTAAAAGATGAGTTTATCTGCTACAGTTTAAAGTGTAATATTTGCAGAGATATGTTTAGATACTACTGAGATGGTAGGTAATGTTTAAGTGGATGCTGATTTCATGGTTGTATCCATGTGGACAATATAAGGGAATTTATATTTCTTTCAGAGAGACATTGAATGTGCAGTGATGCAAAAGAAAAACAGATGCACTTGGAATGTGTGAAAATAAGTAATTCAATTATTACAGAGGACTTTGGTGAAACAAGCCACGTCTCGCTGACTCATCTCTTCTTTCCTGAATTTCAGGACTATAACTGTTATATTAGTGCTGCCATGCGGTACCTGTAACATATACACAGCGAGGCTTTAAAGGTAGACGTGTCAGCGTGATGATGTTTAGTAGTCTCATTTAGCCACTTGTTAGCAACCGCCTCTTTTAAAACACATACAGGCTTCAAAGATCATGAGTAGGGTAGTTACTGATGTAGTTAATGTCGTATAACACAATGTTAAAATCTCTTCAGCTTGTGTTAACCACAGACCTTATTTCAGGCATCTAACTAACAGCCCATTCAAAAAACACATTGACTTCCAGACAAGGGAACCGGAAGTGCTAAAATGCTAACTCATTTCCGGGTTTTAGGACTCATTCCTGTAGCACTCTATTAGCTAATGGGGCAATCACAGATTCCATTCACATGATGGGTATCAAATTAAGTAGTAAAAAAAAAATACAAAGTACTCTATTGGTATTGGTATATCTTTGAAGGTACAGGTAGCGCAATTTTTTAAAGTGCACAAAGCCCTGTTACTGGTGCTATTTTTTTCTACATCGTGCTCACCAATGTTTCCACACTTTCAGCACTGTTGACCAATGACATTACCAGTTAATGTGGTTAGACTACGAGTGATGTTGGTGCATGATTTGTGAGGTGGACGTACAATAGACTTTGAGCTTAAGGACTTGTGGCTCTTACAACAGTTCCAGATTCCAGATTTTAAGCATACGTGACATCTTCCCAATTTTCCCGGGAGGCTCACGTTTTTCATTGCCCTCCCGGTTTCCTCCCAGAGTCATTTCTCCCAATTTATGGCAATTTTTCACACCTTTTTTTTCCTTTCTGTTATCGTGTATCAGCCATAAGCCATACTGTTTCCACCCGGACGACAATAGAGCTACACCAAATTCCCAGCGGAGGAGAGCTATGCTCGCCACACATCACAGCAAAGCCAGCGTGGCGCGGCACAAGCCATTGGAAATAAGGGGTTTCAGAGGTCAGTGGTGCCGTTGTTGCGTTGTGTCTGAAAGGGCCTTCAGTGAGTGAGAGAAGGGAGAGTACTAAGAGAAAGAAATACTAAAGCAGGGGCAAAAAAATTAATGAATGAATGAAAACTGATGATTATTAGTTTATACAAGAGAGTCACATGCAAGTTCACGCCAGAGGGGCAAATTATTTAGTTTTCTGTCCTTTGAATTATAAGTAAAATTACAAGTGGGCATATTTAACAAAAAAATAAAGCGCAGTGTACTTATTATTATTTTTTGTTTTTTTCATTCTTTAAAAGTCACCAGAATGCAGGAAACAAAATCTCTAAAACTCAAAGAAAGAACCAAAAATTGCAGACAAATCGTCAACATTTTAATCTGCATATCTTTAATCTTCCATGTATTAAGACCAGAGCCCTGCTGTAGACCAAAGCAAGCAAGATCAACTCAAAAGAGAAGCCATGTAAGCAAGAATCCTGTCGAGCACATTTCTACTCGGATGTGTGTGCAGTAGAGTAAGAACATGAATTGAGCTGATTGATTGCAGAGTGTGTGCGCGGTGTGTGAGACGGCTCAGTAGACATTGCATTCTGTAGGAACATTAAATGGGTGGAATACCATCTCCGTCACAGATGCAAGAAGGTGAGAAATAAAGTATAAACCCGCCCTTGCTAGCCTCCTCATTAGCTATAATGCAACAGTGTTCCTTGCACATCTCTCCGAGTCGCACGCGTGTACTGCATGCTTTTGATTAGTGGGGTCAGAGGACAGTTGCAACCCAGAGTTGGTGGTACAATAACCATCACAGGTTTTTTTTTCTCCAATTCAGTGTCTGATTTATTAAATCTAGTTATGCAAATCAAGTCAGTCACAATGTGGCAATTATCTGAAAGTCACTGGAGAGTGCATGTTTTGCAGCTGACAGATGTATGGCAAGGTGTCGGGACAGTGTGTAGTCGTCAGTGCCGGCGTTGTGGCATCACTCCTCCTAGTGTGCCTGACCTGTCAGAGGTAGGAGGCAAAATTAGGAGAGCAAATTTAAACATGTTTGTGTCGCTGTTTGTGTTGGTTGTTACACAGAGAGACAAGCAGAGACTGTTTGAGCTCATGCAGGAATTGCATTGTCAGAACAGCTGCCAACTCAGTTTTAAAAGCCCCGTTTGTTTATGTGGAAGAGAAGGTTGTGTTAACCACTGATACGGTCTCTAACTTGGGGTGGTGAAAGTAAAAGAAGGGGGGGGGGGAAAAGCAGGGAGGTTGGGAGAAGCAGCAACCAGAGGCCAAAAAGGAAGAAGGTGCACTTCCCAAGGTGCCTGTTAAATTGTCTGGAATGACTCCCTGTTAACAGCAAAACATCCACCATCCGCCCGAGCAGCTTTTGTTCCGAGTGTAATTTACCATTTACAGTTCCTGGTCTTTACAGACCTCCTGTGGTTTGTGGCTGCTGTGCTTTTTCCAGCTAAAACCCGCCATGTTCAGCCGCAAGGTCATTTGTTTGCAGAGACCTAGAGGGAGTCACAACCATCATTGACACCGAAAATGGCTCCACAATGTGCATCATTTCCACAGCTCTCACAGCCGTGTGAGTGCACCGGTTAACGCCCAGCACCAGTTAAATTGTTATTGTTTTCTACCTCGGACAAACAGGGTTGTTACTGAGCTTTGATATGTGGCAATGTGTTTCATTTTGAAACACTGGTCGATATCAACATTTGTTGGTTAAATGTACACACCCCCGGTTATGGTCTGTTATAAATTCCAAGGTTACCTCAAGGCTCATGAAGCTCTGAGGATCCTTCAGCTCAGGTGAAAACACTGAAAACACCATCCTTGTTGGTTGTCTAAAAGCTGTGAGAAGAATAAATCAAGTATATGATTTTACCAAGTTAGTACAAAATATCTAAGATTTACACAAGGTTGTAATGTTGTTTATGTCTCTCCCCAAACATCTCGACAACTGGGAGAAGTACTGCAGACTGTCTGTATTTTACTCTGATTTGTGATTTGAGTGTCAAAGGTTGGCTGAACACTGTACAGCTCTCTTTGTGTGCTGTTGTTTCCTCTACAAGCTCCTAGTGGGAAGGATACGGTGTCATGACTCAAGCTGGAGTTATTCCCATCATGATGGATGACTTCCCTTTTTTTGTCACCATAACATGTCCATGACACCACAAATCACCCACTCGGGTGGATGTCCTACCTATGCCACATATTGAGCATGTGCACTCATGGAACCTTTACATGAACATGAAGGTAAAAAATAGGGCTGTCAAAGTTAACGCGATAATAACGTGTTAATGCATATTCGTTTTAACACCACTAATTTCTGTAACGCATTAACGCAATCGTTCTTTTAGAGGTTGTAGCGGGCTCAGTTTTAAAGCTACAGTGAAGATCATCATATATCATTATATTTAATATGATGCCATCATAATAGATGGCATCATATTAAACTAGATAACATATGGAATCTATTGAGTCCAACCATGTCATACTAGCTTGTCGCGAAGGAGGTTAAATAATGATACAAACAATCATGCAATTAATTGCAATTAAATATTTTAATCCATTGACAGCTATAATAAAACACACACTCACATTAACATGTCTCAGACACACTCTACAGCTACAACACAACCCTGTTTCCTAAAAAATACATTGATATGATACTAATTTGCAACAGCAAATACATTTTGAACAAAACGTAATGACTCCCAGATTGTTTTTTATCAACATAATGAGGAACATTTTTGATTGTATGTATCTACACAGTCACAAAATGTTCATACTGAACGTATCAGCAAAATGTTCACTGACTACATATTTCAACGCATTATTATTAGCTTTGTTCCGATACCGATACCAGTATTGGAAATGTGTCCGATACAGCCCAAAATTCGGTAGCGGAAATCAGCAGGTACTCCAGTCTATGCAACAATCCGATAGCATCATTTATTAACCCAGAAAAAAATCAACCTGTTTAACCGGAAATCAATTTTTTCTTCACTGCTCCAAAACAGTAGTCTTCACTGTGCTGTCTCCCTGGATGCATCATAGCTGCCACTAGCAACTACTGATTTAGAGCAGCGAAGAAGAACTGACTGCAGGTAGTTTGTCACGTCAACAGCGCGGTGCTAGTGGAGAGTGTAACGGTAGTCTGAGTGAGGAAAATGTCAGCCATCTGGCAGTATTCCGCAGTGGAAAATCCAAAAAGTTAATCGGCGATATGTCCAGTATGTGAGGCTTCCATTTCAAGGGCTGGCACTAGTGTTGCCAATTTCAACACCAGCACCATCTTATAAAACATTCGAAAATACATCACGCGAAAGAGCATGGCGACTTCACCAAGGCAAAAGGGGGGGGGGGATACCTTTAGTCAATACTAGGGATGCTCATTTTGAAAAAAATTCTTAACCGATAGCCTAACCGACCCTCATTAACTGATTATTAACCGTGAACAGACAAGATTTGTGCCTCGCGCCAGCTGCAGTGTATGAGCACAACAGACAACTGAGTCTCCAGTTCACCATCCGGGAGCGTTAACTTAGCAGCTACGATGCTGCGTGTAGTGTCGCGGACATGCAGCCACTTTCCCAGTAAAAGTCTCCACCGCACATTTAGTTTAGTTTAGCAGGTTGTCAGCTGTGTGTCTGCCCAGATTAACGACACTCTGTCTGCCCGGATTAACGATAGCGATTGCCCGATAAACAGTGTGTGTATTTGTGCTACGTTAGCAGCTCTAGCATTGCCGGAGACTTCTTGCTCGTCGCCGCCGCCACACACGTACAATCTGTCAGCGCGACGTAACTTTAACGAGTGTGTGTGTGTTGGTGTTGGTGGTGAGTGTGAGGTTGTTGGTGGCGTTCTAGCTGTGAACGTAGGTGTAGCAGTGTGTGTACAGTTTATTTGTCGCTGAATAAATGCTACGAAACTACAAGTCCTCCGCTCCGCTCAAGCGAGCCGGAGAGACCGGAGGCGACTTCCTGTATCCTGCAACTCCGGCTCCACTTCTTAAGGTGGACTGTTACGGTGGACCAGCTTTTCTCATTAAAGAGACGAGCCGCTCCTCTGAGCTACTCAGCTTTTTAATTAATTATAAATATTTATTTTAACCGTTTTAACCGATAGCGTTAATCGTTTAAAATGCTTAATGTCGGTTAACGGTTAAACGGTTAATTATGAACATCCCTAGTCAATACGTCTGCCTGCTTCACCAGTCTTGAGGCCGGTCTAAAAACCTTGAAACAAACTGTTTTATTTGTTTCTCGTTCTCCCTCAGATAACTCTAGAAGAGCATGTGTACGCCTGGTCTGTATGAGTGAGGTACATACATCTTCACAGCATGTTCTTCTTCTATAAATACCAGTTTATGTAAGGGAAATGGCGTTTTCGTGATTCTTGTGCGTACGCATCATTTATACATCTGGCCCCAGTACTTTTTTTGCACTGTGGTTTTGCTATATATTGCACATCTTAATGGAAATATTTGTAGATATTTCATATTTGTTTATATATTCTCATTTTCTTATTTTTCATTTCAGTACTTCTATTTTCTCTAAATATATTTTTCTTATATTGTAGCATTATGTATATAATTTACATGTTACATACTCCTTTATTTCTATTTTCTTACATTCCTAATCTTTAGAGCAACTGTAACACCCCAATTCCCCCAGGGGATCAATAGTGTATTTCTGATTCTGATTCTGACGTAAGGCCTGGGACACATGCCCATAGAAACAGTTGTGAGCACTGTGACGCCCCTCCCCCCTGTCTTGGAGGCTGCCCTGACCAACCTCAGCAGGCAGTTGGCTGACGAGGGAGGGTCGTCAGCTTGATTGAGCTCACCTGGGTGTCCAGGCTATAAAAGCTGCCCCATGTGCTCACTGTGTGTCTCTCTTCCTGCAGCCTCATCCACCTTACGTTACCTTTGTTTAGTTCTGCACCTTCAACACCTCTAAAGCACATGTGCCACACATCCATGCACTACATTTATTTGATGACATTACTGATCGACACACTCCATTGTTCATTTTATGTTAACCTTAGTTTAATAAATTGTTTGGTTTTACATATAACCTTGCGTGGACCCTGAGCCAGTCTGTGAAAATTGGGGGCTCGTCCATTCTTTTTTACATGCGCTCTTTCTAAATAGAGTTTGCCTTTCATAATGGCCGTTTCATTTCATTATAAAGCCTCATCCACACCAGGAACGTCAGCAGCGCGTGGCGGCTGCGTTACCTGTTGTTTTTTTATTTCGTTAACACACGGGCTTTTATTCTGAAATATGTGCCGGACAGTGTTGTAGAACATGCAGTGACTTGGAAAGCTCCATGAATGAATAAATATATGGGGTTTTAAGTGTGGATTATTACTATTATTTACAAATTACCACACGGTTCTTAACCTTTCTCTGTCTAAAATAAATATAAATGTCATTTATAATGAAATGAAATAGCCATTAAAAGGCAAACTCTATGTAAAAAGAAAGGGCTGACAGCAGCAGCAGAAATGCAGCTGAAACGCAGCTGGTGTGAACACCTGACGCGTGAATCACGCAGCCCACGTTACAGAAGAAAAGGCGGGTCTTCAAGCGGCCACGCAACCCTGACGTTCCCAGTGTGGATGAGGCGTAAATGTCATTTATATTTATTTTAGACAGAGAAAAGTTAAAGCTGAAGTAGGCGAGATTGGCGCGAATATGATTTTAAAGGTCACCTATTATGCATAATGCACTTTTCCATGTCTTTTAAACATCAATATCTGTCCCCAGTGTGTCTACAGGCCACCATAGTATCATAAAAGACCATCCTCTCTCTTTTTCTCCTACTGCATCTCTCAGAAAATGGGTCTGAAAAAACACTGAGCAGCACTTCCTTAAACTGGTGACGTAGATGCAATTTTTCAGGCCATATAAGGGTTTCCTGGTGGAACGGTTAGAACTAGGTAGAAAAACCTCCAGCTAGGTGACCCACCCACAGAGTGGCTCTCTCGCCATCCGCCTCGTAACTATAAGCAAAGTCTGCTCCTACTTCTGTTAGTCTGCAAGAACCAGTAAAAAAGTCTTCATGTACTCCCATCATCTGAGATAAATATAACATGTTCTTTCACAAAGGCTTTATGTAATTACACTGTTTGAACAGGTGATGTGAAAAATGAATTTGATGTCATGAATGTAGAAGGGTACAGGTAGTAAATAGTGACTGTAAGCAACAACACATTTCTGTTTCACAGTCAAACTTTATTTGAGTAGACAGATGACAATATTAATTTACACAGCATTTTGAACGTGAACAGATAACCTGCAGCTTTGACAAACATTTCATAGCATAAATATGGCAATAACTGTCTGACAAGTAAAACCGTTACTCTGAAACATAACATAACGTAAGTCCTCCCAGTAGCTGCTGATACTGTGGTTACTGAGCAGTTTTTATATAAGTCCATTTCAGTTATGTTGACAGAGAGGATAAAGTCTATTTCAGCATGGTAAGCTACGGTGAGTGTAACGTTAACCGGTCTGTAGTTATGGTAACACAGAGACAGCTTCTACAGTAAATAATATACCATTACTCTGATTACTTTACTACGTTTATCAGGTGTCTTTTACCAGAAATAATGAACTGACTACTGTTTCACATCTTCTATTTCCCACACTGATGTTCGCTGTGTTTACACACCGTTACATGTAGCTACATGCTAACATGTTAGCTCTGTAATGTAGCTACATGCTAACATGTTAGCTCTGTATCTCCATGTAAATAGAACTATCTGCTCTCCTCTGGGATGATTCTGTCGGTCATTTCTCACAGATGGACCTGTAAAGACAAACGTAAAACAGAGTGTATGTTTACGGTTTACAGAGTTTATGCATAACGTAAATACTGAGCTAACGTGACAGAGCTATAAATAGCATATTTACCGGAGCAAAACCGTCAGGAAAACCTGGAATCTTGGCCGCAGATGTTGTTAATTTCTCTCCAATTTCGGATCAGATTCCTCCGGGAACGTGCGCTGTGTGAAGTTTCTGGTTTATAAACTTTTAAT